>APFE030722937.1:39151-59392 GCA_000404065.3 Pinus taeda
ATATAATTTTAATGTTTAAAAAGGTTGAATCTAATGTCAAAGAGTTATGAGTGTTTTTTCTTAGAGTCATGGGATTACTTTGAGGAACTCGTCAAACTTGTGATATTATAGAGAGATTAAATTAAATGATCTTGTGTAGATTATTAGTTTTTGGTAGCAGCAAATAGGTGTTCTAGTCTCTATTACTATTTAGGAGGCTAAGGAACGCAAGAGGATAATTATATTCAAGGCCCAAAAAACGTTTCTAAGGAAAATGCCTCTATTAGATTAATTAGCCAACTATTAAATATTATCCTAAGTTAGGAAAGTTGGTTAATTAAATTAGATTACTTGAGATAAATCAATTTTGCTCTAGAGGCTTCTACAAAATTCGCTTGATAAGGTCAAGAAAATGATCTTAGCCACTGATTGTGATAAGATCATGGTCGTTGGTCGCTCAATGAGAGATTATAAGAGCAAGTCGATGGAGCATTGGATATCACTTCGATACTGTGAATTTTAGTGATAGCAAAGGCGTAAAGGGAGACAAAATTCTACAACTACTATGACGAACAAATCTGAAACTAATCGTTGCACCAAGACACAAAATTTTTCTACTAATTTGTAGCGAAATAGAACAGAAATAAACACAGTCACATGATAGCAAAAACACAATTTTTCTAAGGAGACCCAACTGGGAAAACCCTCTACTAACTGTAGATTTTATTGAGAGAATTTGAACTATTGATATGTTACAAGGCAATACATTTTCATTAGAAAACACACATGTTTTCCCTGCATAAACTAAGCTTGGACACCCTGCAAACAATCCTGATCCAACTCCTTTTGCTCGCGCTGTTTCTTTGTCTCTTTCTTCTAGCACTATAAGTCTCCTATTTCCTAGCACAAATTTGGGCTCCTATTATTTAGGATCCTCCTAAATCCTAGCACACACATGCAAGCAAAAATTCTCTCATTCTCTTGTTGCGTATAGGCTTCTCCTTACACTTTGTTGTCCTCAACTAGATATTTCTAATGAGGTATCGGGCATGCCAAAAGGAGATCATATGCCGAAATTACGACCTCGAGAAGTTGGCGTTGCAACTAATCCCAATGGGGCCCACAAACGTTTGCCGCTTCATCTCCTAGGGTTAGGTTTTTGGATGTTTAGGGTTTATTGTTTCTCAATAATAAAAAGGCCTCTAAGCCTCATTATAACACAGTTCACAAGGCATGTAGCCATCACATCTCTTCTTAGAGACAAGCTACCATCGCCCGAATTAGTTTATTTCCATCCTTCATGTAAACAATTTTCAATATTTATTATTAATTAATTAAAGTTCAATTTTCGCTGTAGCTCTCTGTTTTTGTTTAAATTTGTATTTCATTTTGTTCCTGCATAAAATTGGATCAGTGGTATCCGAGTGGTTTGCTCTTTCTTTGTTTTTATGTGCATGTCCCCAACAAGGTCAGAGTATAAGGAGTTGGGACTTGAATTGGTTGAGCCCTTTCAAGACTGGCCTCACCGACCTTGACGACCTCCCATGGAGGAAGAAAAGAAAGACGAGGGAGCAAGAGATACTGTCAAATTGTTGCTCGAAGAAGCCCTCAAGCGGCAAAGGAATGAGATGATGGATATTTTTTCCCAGATCCTTCGGCAGTTGCAAGTGGGTGAAGCATCTTCATCTAGCAGTCACTATGGAGGCGCCACCCCCTTTAAGGTACAAGTTAATTTTGACATTCTTATATTTGAAGGCTAGATAGACGCAAATGACGTAGATAAATGGTTGAATTTGCCAGAAAGATATTTTCGATCGATAATTTTTCCAGAGGAGGGTAAGTGTCTTTTCCACTCACAGATGTGGGTAAAGGGTTCACCATTGTAGTTCATTGTCAACAGTGAAAGTCAAAAGAACTTTGTCTCAGCTGAGGTCGTGAAGCAGTTGGGTCTATTGACAACACCACACCCACAACCATACAACGTCAGATGGCTCCACCAAGGGTGAGATCTCTGCGCAAGCCAACTGAATGCCACCTACCCTAAAACATCAAGCCCTTCACAGATGAGGTATTGTATGATGTTTTTCACATTGATGTTTCTGATGTATTATTAGGCCAACCATACTTGTAGAAGCGTCATGTTATGTATGAGACCAAGCCTCACACTGTTATTATTACTTTGGGCAATAAGTTATACAAGATACCAGAGGTAGTCTCGCCTACTGTTATTTATTGGATCTCTGCTAAGCAATGCAATAAAATCATCTCCTAGACCAGGAAATCTATTTTCTTTTCTATTTGGTATCAAAGGAAGGGCAAGATCATGGCCACATCCATGACCCCCACGAAGGGTTCCTCCATGCAGCAGAAGTGGATGGATAAGGTCGTGGAAGAATACAGGGACATCTTCTGCTCCCCCATAAGGGTACCTTTGCACTGTCAGGTCAAGCATTTGATTGATCTAACTCCTGGAGCACCTCTACCCATTGGGCTGATATATCGTCACTCTCTTCTAGAAAACAAAGAAATCAAGTGACAAATCCAAGAGTTGCTACAAAAAGGGCACATCCGACCAAGTTCCTCACTTTTTGGGAGCCCAATTGTACTTGTACAGAAGAATGATGGGACCTGGAGATTTTGCATTGATTATCGAGCACTGAATAAAATCATTGTCAAGAACAAGTATTGAATCCCACGGATTGATGACCTTCTTGACCAACTTAAGGGGGCCAAGCACTTCAACAAGATTGATTTGAATTCTGGCTATCCCCAGGTTCCAATAGAACCCACAAATGTATGGAAGACCGCCTTGAAATCTAAGGAGGGCCTTTTTGAGTGGTTGGTCATGCCCTTTGGGTTGACAAATTCCCTTGCAACTTTTATGAGCATGATGGATGACATCTTGCGGCCCTTCACTAACTCGTCCGTGGTTGTATATTTAGACGACATCCTCATCTTTAACAAGAGTTGGGAAGAGCACTTGCAACATATTTGGCAGATCCTACAAACCCTGCGACAACACAAACGATGTTCCAACTTGGAAAAATGCACCTTTGGCTTGAACCAGGTCCAATATTTGGGGTACATCATTGATGAGAAAGGTGCACATGTGGATCAGTTAAGATCCAAGTCATTTGGGATTGGCTAGCCCTGACTACTCTCACAAAGCTTCACATCTTTTTAGGCCTTGCCAATTTTTATCGAAGGTTTGTGTTGGGATTATATAATATCACTTGGCCTTTAAGTCAAGTTACCAACGACGCAACACAAGAAATTTTTTTGGTTTGTCCCCCAACAGAAAGCGTTCATTGAGCTAAAGAACCACCTTTGCTCTACATTAGTACTCACATTGCTAGACTTGCAACAACCATTTGAAATTGAAACAAATACATATGACTATGCTATTGGTGCAGTTTTCACCCAACAAGGGCATTTGATGGCCTATCACAATGAGACACTCTTCGATACGATACGAAAATACCCCGCCTACAATAAAGATATGTATTCCATCGTGCAGGCTAGCCAGCAGTGAAAACATTACATTCTGGGGAAGGAGATGATCATCCACACAAATCATTAACCTCTTCAATTTATACAGATCCAAGGGAAGTTGCAGACCGATCGCCATAAAAAATGGTCCACATATCTGCAACAATTTCATTTGAACATTAAGCACAAGAAGGGAAACACCAATAATATTGCAGATTACCTCAGTCGGTCACTGGTTGTGACGTTGACCATTATTCTCAACCCTTGTGGGCACGAGACTTTTGGATCGCTGCAACTTTACAAAATGATCCAAAATTCACACCACATACTAGATGTTGATGGATGGCAAGGAAGTTTCACACTTCCACCTCCAGGAGGTGTTGTTATGCCACTTGGGACACCTTTGTGTTCCTTCAAGCGAGCATGCCAAAGATGATTTGGGAGGTGCAGTACAGTCGGGTTGCAATACACTTTGGTGTAAAAAGGATAGTGGCAATACTGCAAAAATATTTTTAGTTTCCAAATCTCCAACAAGATGTTGCAAAATATATCAGATCCTGCACTACTTGTGCCATCACCAAACCAATCATTAAGAAACAAGGCATGTATAATCCTCTACCTACTCCCAGCTAACCCTGGGAATCCATTTCCATGGACTATATGTTTGGCCTTCCTTCTACCAAGCATTGAAACAACTGTGTGTTTGTGGTTGTTGACAGATTTTCTAAGATGGCCATATTGGCTGCCTGCAAGAACAACATCACAGCAGAAGCCATTGCCAAACTTTTATTTGAACGTGTGGGTAAATTTCGGGATCCCGCAGACCATTATATCATATGGGGATAACACGTTCATAAGCGCATTCTGGTCGAGTCTCAGGTCATTATTGGACACCAAGCTCACCAAGTCAACTGCATTCCACCCTCAAACTTATGGCTAGAGAAAGCTCGCCAACAGAATGATAGTGCACATACTACGCATGTACAACTCTAAGAATTCACGAACATGGAATGAGAGTCTTCCTTATGTGAAACTAAGCTATAACAAAGTTCTCCATAGCTCGATTGACCACAACCCCTTTCAAGTGGGCTTGAGATTTCAACCATTATGTCCCATTGATGCTGCATTGCCTCTTGCAACTACACAGGAAGAATATGCACATGTTTAGTCTGAAGCAGATAAAGCCACCAGGTTTATTGAATGCATTCAGCACATCCGCGAGCAAGTTCATGACATCTTGGATAAAGTCAATCAAAGTACAAACAACAATGCGATTAACATCAGGTGCCACATATGTTTCAGGTGGGCAAAAAAGTTGGTTTCATTTGTAGAAAGAATGCCTTACCAAAACCCATTGAAGCTTTGACCACTCTAATAGGAGCCTTACACCATCACCAAGGCTTTGGGAGACAACAGTTTCGAGCTCAATATCCCCCCATTCCTTGGAATGCACCTAGTATTCAATGTGGACCGCCTTCGACCATACTTTCCACCATTGTTGGGCACATCAGATGTTGTTGAGTAGCTGACACCAACAAAGCTCAACCCAAACTACATAGAGAAAACCACAATTGATTGGATCATGGACACGCAAATCAAGAACACTCGAAAACAGAGGATCCAACTGTATCAGGTTGTCAAAGTCGGCCAACACCAACACCAAGACAAGTGGATCAACAGGGACCAAGTTTTGCAGAAGTTTCCCCATCTCATGGAGGCACTCAACATGATGGGGACCATTGCTTCCTAAGGGGGAAGGACTAATCCAAGTGGATATTGGTGGCCACCTGCCTATTCCACTTGAACCCCCAACACTATTTCCTTTCAGTTCCTTTAATTCTAGCACAATTTTTGGGCTTGCTGAGAAATTTTGCTATTCTTCGATAGATCTTTCTAACAAGGTATCATGCGCGCCAAATGGAGATCATATGCCCAAATTACGACTCCGGGTAGTTGGTGTTGCAACTAATTCCTACAGGGCCCATAAAATTTTGGCGCTTCATCTCCTAGGGTTAGGGTTTTGGATGTTTAGGGTTTTCCATCATTTCTCAATAATAAAAATGCCTCTGAGCCTCATTGTAACATAGTTCAGAAGGCATGTAGCCGTCACATCTCTTCTCAAAGATAAGTTACCATCATCCAAGCTAGCTTGTTTACATCCTGCATGTAAATTCGTATTTCATTTCATTCCTGCATAGATCCAGATTAGCCTTTGTCCATCTTATAAGATTTTCGATCATGCTAAAACTAACAAGTGTATTTTTCGGGGTCAGACTTATGATTGCTGAATTAACTGAGTCTCACTGACTCTTGCAACTCATCGTAGCCACAAATAACCTTTGATACTTTGTCATTGTCCTTTTCCAAATTTGAGTCGCCTTAGGCGACAAACAACTGAGCCTCCAACTATACGCATGAGTTAAGATTCTTCATGAACTCGTCCTTGTTGGGAATCACGATTTCCATTACACCAAAACCCGCAGGTGTTGGTAAACGGATGCATTGCCATAGTTGATGGATCCACGAGAGGCAGTTAAGAACATGTCACGAAACACACAAGGAGTGTGGGTTTATCAAATGTCCAACAATCTCCCCCTCAGCGCGAGCCATGTGTGATTTGAACTCGAGACCTTTAGCGTTGATACCACTTGTTGGGAGTCACGATTTCCATTACACCAAAACCCGTACGTGTTGGTAAACGGATGCATCACTAGAGTTGATGGATCCATGAGAGGTGGTTAAGCACATGTCACGAAACACAAGGGAAACGTTGGTTTATCCAATGTCCAACAATCCTAAGTTTTAGGAACTCATCCAAACTTATAGAAACTTGTGAGTGCTAAAGAAAGACTTCTTGTGGTTTATAACGACCAAAAGTCATATATGCAACGGAAATATTAAAATACTTCATAGACAAAGACATCCATTATAGGATATAAATTGTAAATTGTATATTGTATAAAGGAATGAATGTAGGATGATTACAAATGAGAATGAGGGTCCACTTATATTCACTAGGTAGGTGCCCCTTCACAAATGGCCATGTCTCTAAGACATGCCTCTTCATTACTAACTAGCTAATCATTAGTTAATTAATTATCTTTTATTATTATTATATTTATATTTACATTTATTATTTTATTATGAATTATATTCATAACATAGGCTCCCCCTTCAAAAAGTTTTGTCCTCAAAGCTTACTGATGAAACACTTGATCTCTTTTTCTATTTCGAATGTCTTTTCGTCTCGACATTGTCATCTTCGTTGATACTAGTTGATATGATCCTCTAAGTGACAAAAAAATTGTCGCATTGAGAAGGGATTAGACCATCCTAGATTGATCTTCTGTGGAATCAAATTTTGTGATGAATAGTTATCATAGGACCACATTTTGCAAACTTCAGTATCCTTGGGAACATACTTTTTTCATTTATTTTCTGAGCGATATTGGTACGTAGCTTGATTGGAAAGTCTGCTCTTGTGATTTGGATGTCGATACGTAGCTCCTTTGGTTTGGATTTCTTCTATCATATTAGTGGTTGATTCCTGATTTTTTTCAAGTGTTGTTGTTGTTAAGTTGGTGACTAAATCATCATTTGAAATGTCCATTGTTTGGATTTCATCTTCTGCATATGTTTTAACTTCTCTAGATTCCTCTTCTTCCTTACTTGTGATATTGACTAGATCAATATTTATTCCCTTATCTTCAACTTGGACTGAAACGACTGACGACTTCAATACTTCACCTTGAAGTTTTTCTAGCTTATCATTCAACGATTTCTTGTTATTTTAAAGCTTTTTTATTTGCGTAAGTAAGGTTTGTTATGATTCCTTAAACGTACAAGTTCATCCTTTTTTGAATTGTTGAATTTTTTCTTAGTAGCTTCATCATTTTTTAAACTTTTGATTTGTTTTAATAATGTCTAATTAAATCTTTTAAAACATAAATTTTCTTCTTCTTGCTCTAATAAACGCTTCTTGAGTTCTTTCTTTGTGGCTTTGGCTTTCTTGACTTGTTCGAGTAGTTTTTCATTGTCATCTCTGAGGTGCGAAATTTCTATCTTTACTGCAGATGGCTTTTTCAAGCTCTTTTTGCTTCTTTTTTTATTATCTTAAAACATCAAGTCTAAGACATCCTTGAAGTCTTCTACTGAAGATGTTATTGTTTTTTCTTTACTTGTTATGTCTCGAAATGTGACCATCTTCCCCTTATAAGAAAATGTCAAAACTTGTTTATTTATGTTTAACATGAATGTACCCAAATTATTAAACCAAGGTTGGCCGAGTATGATGTCAATATCCATCTTTACAGCATGAAATTGAGATGTGTAGTCATACTGACCTACTATCACTTGTAAATCATTAATGTTATACTTTTTTGGTCAAAAATATTTTTCTTTACACTAATGTTTAGCTCTAGAATTAATCGCTGATTTGCCAAGTTAATGTTGATGTAATTTTTATCGTTGCTTGTGCTGATAGTGATATTAATTCCTCTTCCTTGGATACTTCCTTTTAACATAATTACTCTATGATCTGTAACTGAAAAACCTTTATAGGAAAATCGTTCTTCCTTCATTTCCAAATTAGATTCCATTTTTTTCCACTACCAAGATGAGCAGAAGGTTTGAAATAATCCTTCTTATCCTTGTAATAATATATATATATTTTTTATTTTTTAAAATCCCTTCTTTTTATATATACAATAAAACACTTTTTGTACTTCGAATTTTTTTTTAAAATATTCCTTTACAATTTTATTTTTTAATACTTGAACGTACTATAAATATATGCCGAACTTAAAAATTTTTATATATTTTAAATATTGTAACTCAATCTTTAATTATATCACCTCTTAACTTTCATTTATGGCTAAACCTTTAATCATGGAATTTGTTCCATGAAAGTCACACATGGTAAGATATGATCACAACGTTTGACATGACTTTTGACTTCACAAAGCAATGGTGGAAATGGAATGGAGGTTTACCCATCATTCTAATTTTATGTTTAATAACTGAAGAAAATTAATATATATATCTCGAACTTCTGAAACTTTTTATATAATTTTTAAATATTGTACCTCAACTCTTTAATTATATCCCATCCCTCTTAACCTGCTCTTAACCCTTTAATTATATGAAATTGTGTTTTCATGAAGAGTCACACATTGTAAGTATATGAGTCACAACGTTTGACATGACTTTTGACTTCCACCAGGCAATGGTGGAAATTGTATGGATGGTTTTAGCAATTCATATAGATGAAACTGAATTGTAGTGATTTTTTTTGAAGGGTAAAAAAATTAACGACTATACGGAAAAGTATTTACAGAGGATAGGCAACGGTCAACGAAGAACGGTGGATCAAGTAGAATAGTAAGGAAATGGTCGGGGAAAAATATGAAAAGAGGCCACTGTTAATTTGGCAGTTGCAATGGAGCGAAGTTGCGATTCTTCGCAGCGACCAACTCGACTACGACACGATGATGATGGGCAACGCGAAATTGGCAGGGATGCAGTGCTGGAGCAACAGCGAGGTCTGGCTCAGTGTTCAAATTTGAACACATCATAGCCTTTCCGAAGCCCTCTATCACGTTAAAGCCCTCTACCACGTTAGAGAAGTGCTTAGAGAAATTTACTAGTCAAAAGAAATTTAAATTTTGATTTTTACAAGTTTTTTAAAAATTTTAAATAATATTATAAAATGTTGTATGAAGGGTTGTCTGTTCTTAGGAAATTTCAAAATAATCCAGTTCTCTGAGTGATGTAACACTAAAGTCTGGAGGTTTTGGCAACACTCAAGAAAGTCCACACTCAATAAAGTGCAATGGGACGTAATGGAGGTTGTTCATCCATTTCGAGGGTATTGGTCATAATGGTAGCACTGATAGAGTTAGTAGTGATGATATGATGTTTATGTTCGCATTCATTGATAACATAGGTTTCTTTTCGTATTCATTGATAGCAGAGGAGAAGTAGCTATGTATTGGTATTTGTGAACTGGGCATATTTTGAAGGTATCAGAGATTTAAAAGAAAGAAATGACAAAAGGCAAAATTAACAATAACTGAGGTAGATTATTCTAAGTCTGTGAATCTTACCTGCATTGATTTTTCCAATCCCAACCTTTCGGCGAGTGCAGCACAAGTTCGCAAGATATTTTTAACTCTCAGTTTTAATTTTCAACTTTCATTTCCCTAGGCTTTGATTTAGTTCATTGATTTAGGCGAAACCCATTAAAATTATTATGTGTGGAATCATTTATTGATCTTTCTATAGTCAAGTGTAGACTCTGGATCTTTTTTATATCATCCATCATGTCATTGATGAAGATTTTTTGGACCAAGTCTTTGAGCAAAGTCAACTAATTTTTTCCCTTTCTGAGGAGGAAACAATGAAATAATTGTGTAATGAGAACCATCAAGGTTACACTTCGTATCAAGCAGAATCTCTTAATCTTTCCATTCAACCCGAAGGTTTGATGTGGATTTGTCTCCTTCTATTTACGTATGCTTGTAATTACATCATGCTCTATCAACTGTGAAAAATCAATCCATTGAAGTATTTCACTTCATATTTTTTCATATATTCATTTTTCCAGGGGATTGGAAGGGGAGTTATGAAGCTTTTGAATCGTCCATAAAGGCAAGCGATTTCGCAATGCCAATCAATGGCCTTCAACAAGTATGCAATTCAACATTTAAAATGATATTTTGCATACTTGTCCAATGCTTAAAAATAGATTAAAGTGACAGTATTGCCATTTTTACATCATAACCACATATTGCATTTTCTGTGGTATCTCCATTTTCCTTAATTTGTAAAATTTTATTATTTCTTGTTAACCCACCATTAACACAAGATTGTTGAATCATGAGATTACCCCATTAGATAGTGATAACTACACTTAGTGATTCACAAAATTTTATTTGTCATCTTCTAAATAACTACTACCATCTACTACATCTTCGAGGATTCCAAATATATTTGAGTACTGATCACGCTGAATATATTCGTGATCATCCTACAGCTATGAAAACATCTTCCATCCTACAACATCTTCCATCCTACCTTTATGCGGACATATTCATGACATTACTTTGATGTTCCACATAGATATCTTGACATAGTATAATAAGGCCGATAGGGTTCCTTACATTTTCCATGAAAACAAAACTCTGTTCGACATGAAAATCTTGAGATAGCATAATAAGACCGATAGGGTTCTTTCTTTAGGGTTTTTTTAGTGAACATCGATATATAGATAGAGTAATCTCTTTATTAATTTGAATTCTTATTTTATAGTAATAAATGAATACGTTCTCATTTTATAATAATAAATGAATAATTTTCCATTTTATAGTAATAAATGAAATACATTAGTTAAAGATGTAATTTTATCGTGTTTAAAAATAGATTAAAGTGATAATATTGATATTTTTGCATAACCATATTTTGTGTTGTATCTTCATTTACTTCCTAATTTGCTAAATTTTATTTCTTTCTTGTCAACCAACCATTCATATAAGATTGTTCAATTATGAAATTACCCCATTAGATGGTGGTAAATGACTACTACCATCTCTTTTCTATTTTTAGATGATTCCATGACTGACAACCATAATGCTTACAAAAGCCTAGCATCGCTGCCATTTGAACTTACTGCAATCAAGCTTACTATTAAGTCTAACATTTGTAAAAACAAACTTTATTTAAAACCCTTTATTTCTTCTCTTATTTAAAAAAACATTTTTCTTTATTAACTCTCTAGTTTTTGAAAACATAGAAATTAATGCTATAAAAAAATTCAGAAATAATAAGTGTCATTCCCATAAAATTATGTAGAATTTTGAACTGGGGAGAAATGTTAAAATGAAACTCCAGGGCTCTACTAATAACCACACAACCGAAGATTGGTTTGCCTATAGGGCTACAACTTAATTTTCCTTTCCGGGTCGGTCTTCCCAAAAGATATAGGATGCTAATAGCTATCCATACAACTACTATTGTCTGTCCCGCTTCATTCTCTCCATTCGGCATCTAGGAAATAAGTTGTGCCTGTGGGTGTCCATGTAGCTGGTGCTATGAAGGGCTTTTTAAGGAGATGTTGAAATCATAGAAAAATTAAAAGACATTGCTAATAAAAAGAAACCATATTATTAGAAAAATATATCAACCAAACTTGAATTCATTGTAAGGACCAAATTTGAAAACCATTCTTAAACAACAAAAAACGACTACCCAATCCATACAACAACAACATTGCATATGTGTATTACATATCACAATATTTCCCTATTAGATATGGAAAACTTTCCTTTCAATTACATAAATTTTTGAATCTATAGAGGTTGAAGTTTTTAATGGAGACGAAAGTCTATTGATAGTGTTCTTTGATTGAGCAATGTTAAGAGAAAATTTCAATTCCCTTGATTGTTGAAGGTATATATTTGTTTTTTTGGTTTTCTTTAAATTGTTTTAAGCTCAACAAAACATATAATATAAATTAGAAACAAATGAAAACTAAAAAGACTTTTTCCATTGTGTAAATAGATTTATATTTTCAATGATGTAAATTCAAATACTTTTGAAGATTATTTTTTTTTTTTTCTTTAACAAAATTTGAGAAAAATGTTTGCCTATATACTAAATTCTAGTGAGATTTTATAGTGTTTTAATGTAACCACTTTTTAAATTTTAAAAATTTAAATGGACACCATTTCATTTTGGCATTTTTTTAATAAAAAGTTTATTTAATATACACTTGTTAATAGAAGTAAATTTTTTTTATAACTTTTCATCTTTGAAGGGTTAGATAAATATATGCCCTTCCAAATAAAATTAAGACTAGCCCTTCAAAGTTGATCACTGGTCTGGCTGCGTCAGAGCAGGGAGTCAAAGTAGGGATCAGTCGGGGAACAGGGAGCAGAACAGTGATGGGAACGATGACTGAGTGCAGGGAGCTTAGTGAATGGTGTGGGATGTAGCCACGATGGTTTGGGAATTTGAGTGGGCACTAGAAGTGTGACTGCGTGTGGCAATGGCCAACGATGACTCAAGGTGTCCAATGATAGCATTTGGTCGGTGGCCCCTGGCGTAAAACAATGTCGTGGATGTTCGAATAGTCGTAGGTAAGTGTTGGTTTTATTTTTTTAATTTAATTTTATTTTTATAGTACTTCATTGTTCATTTTGTTGTTATGCTTTTAGATGCTAATTAAGATATTGTTTTATATTTAGTGGAGAAGGCCCGTTGCAGAGATGGCGGCCGGGAATTAATTATGAGAACGGTTTTTTTGTCTTGCAGATAAATTTACTTCATAATTTTTAATTCTCTTAGTTACTGATCCTATATTATTTTTTGTTTATTTTCTTATACTTCGAGGATAATATAGATATTATATAGATGAGAAATAATATATATATATATATATTTTGACTCCCTTTCTATAATTATACATACACACATATATATATAGCCAAGGGCCTAGTAGCGAAATTCGCTGAATGGAGAACCTCCCACTTCGTAGTGAAATGCTTGAGTCTTGACGGCAACAATGTTGACGGATTTTGATGGCTAAAAGCCAGGATCAGACGTGGCTCTGATACCAATGTAACAACCAAAAGTCGTATACGTAGTGGAAATATTAAAATACTTCGTAGACAAAGACATACATTGTAGGATAGAAATTGTATATTGTATAAAAGAATGAATGTAGGATGATTACAAATGAGAATGAGGGCCCGCTTATATACCCTAGGCAGGTGCCTTTTCACGAATGGCCATGTATCTAAGACATTCCTCTTCATTACTGACTAACTAATCGTAAGCTAATTAATTATAGTTTATTATCATTCTATTTATATTTACATTTATTATTTTGTTATGAATTATATTCATAACATGGTCTCTTTGACTAAGGCACAAGTCAAAGAATACCTTACTCGCTACTATTTTCAACACTCCCTCTTAGCGAAGAAGGTGCTTATGGAAAAACCTCTTCCACAGGGTTCTATCTCCAACACTACCACGTTTGTCGATGCTACAACAACTCCCTCTGAACTAGAAGACTTCCCTTCTTTCTTCTGCGGAACCTGATTCGAAGGCCTGTTATTTCCAACCATGCTCTATGAGTCCATCACTTCAGTCATAAGTGCCATGTATACCTTGTGTACCTCTGTGACAGCTTCCTCTTGTTGAAGTTGATAGTGAAAGATATAACTCTCTCCTGATCTCCCTTAAACAAATCCTCTGCCCACTTCGCTTGAACTCTCCCTATACTGGGAGTCATCGACTGAGTGGTTGCCTCCACTCGCCCTGGGCTATGTTCCTCATCATCCTGTTGGATGACCCAACTGCCAACTAGCTTAGACTCAAATTGGTATATGATTGAGGCTCCATCTTGAATAGCTTCTTCTTAGATACTCTAATTTTCTCGTGCTCTAAGGACTCCCTTTGAGTTCTTCTCTCCTCAACCATCTCTTTTCTACTCTGAGCTCTCCCTATCTTGCTGCTCAAGGTTGCACCCGTCTCTACCTAGAAATTTTAAACATTATTCTTCCTTACACCTATCTGCTTTTTACATCTAGAAGCTAAGTGCTAGAGGTAAGCCTTATCTCTGTTGAAGATGACATCATAACCCTTGTCCTCAAGGGTAGCTACCGAAACAAGATTTTGCTTTTATCCTGGAACATAGAGGACATCTTTGAGATGAAGAGGGTTACCTAACTCCCTCTGAAAGCTGACAGTACCAACTCCTCTAGCTACATACATCCGATCATCTCCTAGCTCAATCTGAAACTACATGTGCTTCTCCTTCAGGTGGCTGAAACTATTCTTGTTCCTTGTCATGTGGAAGGATGCTCCTGAATCAATATACCATACATTATTGTTTATTGAGCTTGCCATACAAGCTATTAGTGAGAAATATTTCTCGAACTGGTAGAAAATGTATCTACCTCCAATGATGTAGCTACATGATCCTTACTGGACTCCTTCCGCTTAGGACACTTAGTGGCATAACGTCCAAACTCATGGCAATGGAATCACTTTATCTTGCGAAGATCCTTTTTCTTTCCCTTCTGATTGGACTCGGCCACTCCTTGGCCCTCCTTTCCCTTATCCTTGTTAGTCTTTCCTTCCATGGCAAATTTCTCCTCATCCTCTGTCTTCATCAATCTACCATCTCTAGTCCCTCTTTGGATCTCTTCTTGAACAAATTCAGTCCATAAACTTTCCCAAATAGGAAAATTTTCTCTGCCACTGACAACATCCTGGAACCCATACCAAGCCTTGTGAAGTCCTAGAAGATAAAAATTCACGGGACATTCTCTGGTATAGTCACACTTGCACCACCTAGCTCATCTCGTACTTGAGTGAACTATGACAAATACGTGACAATGGAATCATCCTTGCTCATCCAGATACTCAGATTCTCCTTAAGAGAAAGATACCTGGCATCACTGGTACTCTGATATATATCTAAAATAGTTTTGAACATCTCAAAAGTTGTCTTCTTCGCATGGATTTGAGGAACTATATGATCTTTGACCTCTTCTAGAATAATCCTCCTTGCTTTGATATCATTCTTAATATGTTGGGTCAACTGTTTGGGATTTTGTGGTGGTAGTATAGCCCACTTCACAAATTATCCCACCCTATTATCCTCCAAAACTATCATGATCCTCCCTTTCCATGGAACGAAGTTCGGTTCTCTCTCTAAATAGTGATTTATTCTCAATCTTTGGTATGCCATTTTGTTTCCCAAGAGAGCTCTCCAACACCTGCCCACTAACAACCTTGTAGTCCTTCACAATAGGATGAACTTAGGGCTCAATAAGGCAACTTATAACAACACTCCTACACTAGTGTAGAACTTCGGCAATCTCAACTTGGAAGGACAACAAAAAAATACCTCTTTAGCATAATTGTTCTGTCAGGCTTCTTAGGTCACAGTTATGGGATGTTCCTCTGAAATTCCTCCACCAATGGTTAGGACACCTGAAAACAGTGCATCGATCCTCTAACTCAGCCTCTAAACCTCCACAAGTACTGCGTTGATCCTCTAGTACATGTATTTCACTTCTATGCAACTCAAGGTATCTCGACTTTTCTTTTACTCCCTTCTAGGCCTTTCAACCCTCTAAGACAGAGGCTTGACCTACTTGTTGTGCACAGAAAATTGTAGTGGTCTGTAACAAAGAATATACCCTTCAAAACATGAATAGATTTGCCAAGAACTCTTCCTTATCCACTCAGCCAACACCCTGCCTAATCTTGACCTATTCCAAGCACAAAAAGATAACTTCCAAATCATCCTTCTCTTCTTGAAAAAGATCATATAGGATGCAACTCCTTAGACCAGACGTCCTCCTCTTTGATGTGTCACACTTGTGATGTATTAATCAACTTGTGTTGGTATTTATTTTGTTCCTTGCTCTGGTATCATGTAGAATTATCTTGAAATTTTGCAACTGCTACGATGAACAAATTTGAAACTAATCGTTGCGCCAAGACACTACAAGGAAATACAGTTTCACTAAAAAACACATATCTTTTCCTTAAAACTAAGCTTGAAAACCTTGCACACAATCTTGATCTTGCTCTTGTTGCTTGCACTGTTTCTTTGCCTCTTTCTTCTTGCGCAGGAAGTCTCCTATTTCCTAGCGCAGATTTGGGCTCTTATTATTTAGGATCCTCTTAAATCTTAATGCACATATGCAAGCAAAAATTCTCTCCTCTTGTTGCGTTAGGGCTTCTCCTTAAACACTCTCCTAGCAAGCCTCTCACACACACAACCTATGCATACAAGAATGAATAATGATGTGCCTTCATCCTCCTTAAGTGACTCTTGCAACTTGCCCTAGCGACAAATAACCTTTAAGACTTTGTCACTTTTCCTTTTCCAACTCTAACTCGCTCTAGGAGACAAAAAACTGAGCCTCCAACTATATGCATGAGTTAAACTACTTCATGAACTTGTTCTAAATTTTAGGAACTCATCCTAAGTTATAGAAACTTGTGCATGCGAAAGAAAGATTGCTTATGGTCTCTTTGACTAAGTCACAAGTCAAAGAAGACCTTACTCGCTACTATTTTCAACACCAACAACTGAGTTTCAGCAAAGAATTCAGGAAGAGATTTTTCGGAGAAATTCTCCATAGATATTCCAGCATTTTGAGAACTAAAAGGAGGTTGAATTATTTTGTAGTGAGGCCATACTAGCCAATGTGAATGAGCTAGTGCACATAGTTGGGCAGCAGTTCGATTTCTAGTTACCGGAGACAGGTGTTGGAGGAGGTACAAGTTGCTCTAGTGAATTACAGGAGGCAAAATACATTGTGGAAACTAATTTCTAGAGGTAGTGCGAGTTCCAGAGAGGGCCACACGTATTTTCTAGTTTCTAATGCAAGTTGTAGGCAGGAGGCTGTGTGGTTCTGTAGAAGGGAAACTTATGCTTTCCAGTGTGATTTTGCTAATAGGAGTGGAGAAAAACAATTGTCAAAGCTTTTCCAGTGAGAGGCAAGCATATTTTAATTATCAATTGCTGAAGATTATTATTAATAATAAAACCCTCATCTACAGCACTGGGTTTCCCCACATTGAAGTTTTTCCAAGGACAATTTGTCCAAAAATATTGGTGTCAATTATTTTGTGTGTGCATATTATTTCTCAGTTCTTGTTGTTATTTGTGAAAATTGCAGTAGTGATTTAATCAATATTCGTTGTGATTAATTTCTGAAGACAAATAATCTTCAGTAGATAGAAGATTAAATTCCAATTGCTGCAATTAAGAAAATTTCACACGGTATCAAAGTATATTAGTGCAAAGTGTTTACAAAAGTAAATCAGTGCAGGGCACAAGAAGAGAAAATTTTTATAACCCAAATTATTTTTATCCATATTTATTTTTGGGTTTCACTATATTTCCAGATTTTGAGAAATCAAGACAAATTGGATGGAGCCTCCAACTTTGGCGTTTGGAAAAATAGAATGACATTCCTATTGGATGAGTATGGACTCAAGGAGTATGTGAATAACACTATAGCCATACCAACAGATCCAAGATAGTTGGAAACCTATAAAACGTAAAATTCCAAAACCGAGAGGATTATCCTTAATGGAGTCAATTGTTGGAAATACAAGAGGGGGGGTGAATCAATATTCCTTTTCAATTGTTAATTTTACTATTTAGATCACTTATAATTAGAACACAAAATCAACAAGAAGAGTAAATACTTTTATTAACTTCTTCTTTACAATAAATCTAATACAATATAGTGTAGGGCTCAAACCCTAGTTGAAGACACCAATCTCAATTTCCCAAGCTCCAACCTGTATTTTTCCAAACACTAACTTGGACTTCCCAAGGCTCCAACCTTGTCACTTTGAGGCACCAACCTCTAGGGCTCCAAACCTATCTCTGGTATAGGCTCCAACCCAGTCCCTTGAGGACTCCTATCCTATAGGGCTCCAACCCTATCTTCCAAGGCACCAACCTTATCTCTATGAGGCTCCTACCTCTAGGGCTCCAACCCTCAACTTCAATTTTTCAAGATAAGTTTGATGATTCTTCATGGTTCCCAATATCTTCTTTAACGAGCCATATCAATCTTCAGCGATGCCTTCTCCAAATCACTTCACCAATGACAACCTTGTCTTTTCAAAAGGTGTCTCCATTGCTCTTCATGTCACCCACACAAGTTTCTTAAGGTTGCATCAACAGTGCATCATGGTGTCTTCAATAATGTCTCCAAGAGGCTCCAATTCAACTACTACATGATAGTTCTAATAGGGTGTTCAAGAGGCTATTGAGGGAGGATGTTGAGGCGCTTTAAGATTGACTTAACAAGGTCATTGTAAACTTCTACAAAGCTTTAAAAATGATTCAACAATGTTCCAATCATTACTTCTATAGGCTGAGATGAATGTCACTATAGGTCTATTCCTGTACAAGCTCTGAGATGATGCTTTTAGGAGGTGTTCGAGTTTAAGGACTGAGATGAGATGCTAACTGAGCTCCAAAAGGTCTGTGGTAGTGATCTGAGCCTCTTTTCACACTACAGGTCGAGCCTTAAACGTTGCCCAAACAGTGATTCCTTCTGTTGGAAATTTCTGGTAAGTTCAAACACAAAAGAACAGAGAACAATGCTCTGTTTTCTCCACATGATCTTAACACAGGGAAGCTAAATTTTCTTATCAGAGAGTTTTCAACACACATGGAAACACTATGTATTCATTAATAAAACAACCTGTTACAAATTCTTCCTCTCTCTCACAGGGATTCACCAAGAACTTCCAGTTCCATACAAAAAAAATTACTGTCTCAGCTACAAATTTTTACACCACTATGTGTAAAAATAAAACTTACCTATACTGTTGTAAAAATCACTTACATTCAATGCTGCAATAAAAGCAAATCTCTTACATATGCTGCTGCATTTTTACATTCCTTATCTCAACGAACAAAACAAAAAATTTTGCAAATCTCTTACATATGCTGCTGCATTTTTACATTCCTTATCTCAACGAACAAAACAAAACATTTTTCATAATCTGTCTCTCCAGAAAAATTTTCACTGTTGTGTAAAAATTTTCTTTACAGTCACCAAAAAAAATTTCATTCACTCTAGCGATGCTGCGCATTCCACGCATTCCAAACTCCAAAACCAAAAAAATTACATTGCATATGTTAAAACTACAAAACAAAACATATGACCGTAAAATTGAGGCTTCTGTGATCCATCATAATTGTAAAGAGCACCAGCATAAATCACATCAAAAAGATCATTGTCAACGCGTTTCGAACCAACCAGTGTGGTTCATCGTCAGGACGAGTTGAAGGAACAGATCAGGCCTAGCAAGCTAAATATACTGAGCAGAGACTCCAACGGCTACCTAACGGCTATATTTGACTTGGACCTAGGTCATAATTATATTATTAATAAAATTAATCTAATTATCATTTTTCATAATATTAAGGTAATAATATAATATTTTAATTCCTTGAGATAAGAGAAATTAGGTTATATTGGTAAATATAATCTGATTATTAAATATAATATTTTTAAGAGCTGATATTATTAAAAGAAATTTATTGTTTAAATAAATTAATGGTTATTAAATTTTTTTTACTATTGCATTAATAATTTTGAAAGAATAATTTAGGTTATATATATTATTAAATCTAGTCCTATAATATTATATTTCTAGAGATAAGAGATATTAGGAATAAAATAAATGAGCGAATATTAAAAGAATTTTAATTTGCTTGAATAACTTAATATTAATGGTTATTTAAAAATTACTTTTAAATTATTATTGCTTGATTTTAAGTTATATATTATATATGTTTTATTTAAGTTATATAAGTAATTATATATTCATCTTGAGTTAATATTATATCTGTTTTATTTAAAAATTATTAAAATTCTAATTCTTTCGAGATATACTATATATCTATATAAGCTATCATTATACTACTTAAACTAGATCCAATAATACATCCTAAATTAGATATACTAATCAAACTAACCTAAGGAATAAGCTGCTAAAACCGGACAAGGGCCTATATCAGGGAAAAATAATAAATCCGATTAATACCTAAAACGAAAAAAGGAAAAAAGAGAAGAACACAACGATGCCAACGAAAAATAAACTCGAAAAGACTAAACCAAACACATACAGAGGAAGCACCTCGGATGGCCAGAGGGGCGGGGGGGGAAGAGACCCTAAGCCGACAGGGCAGGGATCCAACTCCTACTTACCTTC
>APFE030722948.1:0-13787 GCA_000404065.3 Pinus taeda
AAATGGATTCCTCCTGAGCTCCATTCTACTGAAATTTATAAGCTACCCTTGACCTTTCTGTTGAAAAAGAAAAATTTCCTGAAAGAAGTAGAAATCACTATCAAGATTTCTGGTCCGTCTGTTCAAATTCTCGCTTTGAATTTATTTTCTGATGATGAAATCAAACAGTTTCGTCAGTATGCTCGCGATGGAAAATATTTTTATCTTCATTTTGGGGGGATAAGAATTGGACTTGCTCCATTGTTCCGTCATGGTATCAACACTCCATGTATTGTTGAATTGTTTGATACTCGTCACCAAACCTATGACCATGCCCGAATAGGCACTATAATGGGAAATCTGTCTACTGGTTGCCAATATGGAACCATATTTCCTGATTATGCTATTAGTCTCATAGATGCTCATCTAAAGGATTGTTGGAAATTGTTATCTGGTGTTCAAGGATTACAAATGGCTGAAGAAAGTGAATATCTTTCTCTTATTGGGCAAGCCTCCTTTCAGCTCACTAATACAACACATCCCAAGCTGAAACAACCTGTTTTAAAAGATTGTGTTACTGTTGGATTAACCAATGCCCAAGTAGAAGGTGTTCTCTATGATCAAGAAGAATTACCTAGTAATTGGTATTTCCAATACAAAGCCATTAATGATACCAAGAAGCCTGAGTTAAAAACCAAACGAGTTACTATTGATAATGGTCAAGTAAAGCTAATTCCTCCTAGACCTCAAGTTCCTCGTCCTCTAGCCAGGCAAAAGAAATATGTTTTTCCTTTAGATCCTACTACGATTGCGTCTAGCAGTCAAAACATTCCTACATTTCAAGAAGTCGGTCAGTCCGAACCAGTGTTAGCTCCAGAAGAATTGTATATACCTGAATCAAAACCTTTTCTTCCTATTGTACAAAAAATGCACCGTCTTGGTCACTTTCCTCCGGTCGAAGAATGGCAGTATGCAAACCATAGATTTGTTAAAGGTGGTAAATGGCCTTCTCGTACTAAGTTCAGTACAACCTCTTCCTCTTCCAGACAGCCTCCTACTCGAGCTGATTGTGCTCCACTCATAGAGCATAATGCACAAAATCCAAATGATTTAGATCAAGTTTATCAGTTAGGCAATTATCTAACTACTTGGACAGCACATGCTGAAGATGTCCTAGATGATTTAGGATGTCAAAGTGAACAAATCTTAGAAAATCTTAAACTCTTACAAGATGAACATACCGCTGATCAGCAGCGATGAGAAGAAAAAGAGAAAAAGAGAAGAGCTAAGAAGAAAAGAGAGTCTATGCCTCCTAGATTCTCTCGAACTATGGAAATTCCGTCCAAGTGGGAAACAACAGATTCGAAATCAGAAGAAGAAGAAGAAAAAGCTGAATCGAGTAATAGTCAAGTTAGTTTCTTTAAAGAAAAGCCGAAAGCTATTACTTCTTTCACAAACAAATCTGAATTAGCAACTTTTGAAAATGCTGCTACTTTGTTTCCGTCTTTTATCAAACCCTCTCTACAAAAAGCCAATAGACAATCAGAGCCTAAATACCCAAGACTTGAAGAAGATCTCTTTGCGACCAATATGTCTGGTTATGTTTTAGATTTGGATAAATCTAAAAATCCCGGTGAGTCTATCAGAGTCTGGATTGGCGCTCTCTATCAAATGCAAGTTGTGTCCAAATTTGATAATTTTTCTATATTTCTACTTGCTGAAAAATGAATGGCTGGTATTGTATGGGATTGGTGGTTTTCTGCAACACCTGAAGAAAGAAAGAATGTTGCTTTAGCAGGATTAGCAACATTGGAAGTTTTACTATTAACTCAATTTGTTCCAGAGCCTACAGATGAATATAGACAACTTATAACTGATCTGTCTAGAATGCAGCTCAAAGATTTGAAAGATCTTGATCAGTTTGGGTCTGAGTATATGGGAAAAGTTTTTAAGGCAAAATTAAATAATGACTATACTCAGAAAGTAAATTTCTTGTCTAAGCTCCCAGGCAATTTAGGAGATATGATATCAAAAGATATTGAAACTCAAGGTAAAAAGATTGAACAGATTTATTGGATAGATCTGTTATTCAGAGCTAAAGAAAAAGTTAAATATCTTTGCTGGCAGAAACAAAGTCAGACTATTTCTCCTAATCTTAATGTTTGTCGAGATGTCTTACCCTGGACTCCTTTTCACAAAAGAAAATCCAAGAAGTCAGGAAAAAGATATGGTAGGTACAGAACCAAAAGAGTTGCAAATCCTCGAAAACCATTCAGAAAATTCCGCTATGTTAAGAAACGAAAACAGCCTAGAAGAGATGATAGATGCTATATCTGCAAGCAAGAAGGACACTTTGCTCGCAAATGTCCTAAAATAATTTCTGGTAAACTCAAAGCTTGCTTTGATATTGAAGATTTTGTTGATGATTGGTCTATGGTTAGTTCCAATGATGAAGTATCTGATGTATATATTTTGACAGATGCTTCCGATTCTGAGAATGAATTAGTTGATTCATACAGTCAAAAGATGAATGTTTTAGCTTCCACTTCTGAACCTGAATGGGATGAAGAACATCATTTTAGTGATGAATCAGTTATTGATGAATATCTTGAAGATTCCTCTTCAGAGATTTCTGAGACTGAAAGTATTGTTTCCACAGACACTCTTAATTCACAACCCCGTTTTAATTCCTTGTCTCCACAACCACTCATGAATTCTTTGTGTCCTTATCCAAAAGCAGTCTCCTCTTCCTCCTCACTCCTTGTTAATACTCCTCCTGCTGATGAAAGTGCTTTTCTAAAGAAGATTGTGAAAACAAATCGCCTTTTGTATATTCCAGTTGAAGTTCAAGTTCGTGGTGAGTGGATTAGTGTTGATGCTTTCATTGACACTGGTGGTTCTAATAATCTTGCTCGCCCGTCCCTTTTTAAAGGTTTATGGAAACCTTTGCATAATATCCTTGTTTCTGAGACTATTGGTGGTACTGTTAACCTTACCCATTATGTAGATAATGTTTCTTTGAAACTTGGGGGGGTTATTACTATTAAAATCTCTGCAATTCAGCATTATGACAATTCCTCAAGTTTATTTCTGGGAATGCCATTTATTAATTCAGTATTGCCTGTTACAATTAGTGAAGATAAGATTATCTTCAATATAAAGAAAAAGGCAATTGCTGTTCCACGATTATCTATGGCAGATTCTGAAGCCAGAAAGACGCAGAGTCAAAAGAAAGTTGACTACAAGAAAAACAAGAAAACGTCTCATGATTGGCAAGAAGTTTTAAGCATTTATGAGGCCAAAGCTCAGTCAACTCTCAAAGCAAACAAAGATCCTAATTGGTCTCCTTTACAATTGGATATCTATGAACAGTTATTGAAATGTTGCTCTAATAACCCACAGGCATTTTGGACTACTGGAAGTCCAAAACAAGAGATTATCACATTGCATGAAAATGGAGTCACTGGTAAGTTAATACCTTGCACTCCAGCAGAAGAAAAAGAGATGCGAAAGCAAATTCAAGAATTATTAGATCTTCAGTTAATTGAGCGCAATGAATCTCATTATTCGTGTTCTGCATTCTTGGTAAGAAATCACTCTGAAATTGTTAGGGGTAAAGATCGAATGGTGATTAATTATAAGCCTCTTAATGCAATCACTAAGAGCTTCAATTATCCTTTGCCTCGCCAAGAAACTATCATGCGCAAAATTCATGATAGTAAAATCTTCAGTAAGTTTGATTTAAAATCGGGTTATTATCAAATTCAGATTGCAGAAGAAGATCGGCATAAAACAGCTTTCACATGCCCTGTTGGTTTCTTTCAATGGAAAGTTGTTCCATTCGGCTTAAAGAATGCTCCTACTTTCTTCCAAAGAAGAATGGATCATATTTTCGGCAAATATGATTTTATAGTTGTATATATTGATGATATTCTTGTACATAGTGTTGATTTAGAATCTCATCTCAAGCATTTACAGGTTTTTCTTGAAGAAGCAAAGAATCATGGTCTGGTTCTCTCTGAAAAGAAAATGGTTCTTTTTCAAGAACAGGTAGAATTCCTTGGTATTCAAATCAAAGAAGGAAAAATTCAGATGCAGCCCCATTCGCTTATCAAGTTATCTGAGTTTCCTGATCATCTTACTGATAAAAAGATGATTCAAAGATTTTTAGGGATTCTCAATTATGTCCATAAATATATTCCTGATTTATCTGAAAAAACAGCCCCGATTCGTCAATTTATTAATGGTGGCTGGTCTCCCGAAGCTACCGTTGCAGTACAACAGTTAAAAGCTGAATGTCAAAAGTTACCGTCTCTGAAGCCTCCTGGTAATGGATTCTTAATCTTACAAACTGATGCTTCTGACAACTTTTGGTCAGCTACTCTTTTGGAAAGGGTAACCATTGACACTAAGGTTGAAGAAATCCTCTGTGCTTATTCATCAGGAGAATTTTCTAAACATCATAAAGAATACTTCCCAGCTGAAAAGGAAACCTTAGCCATCTTCAATGGAATACAGAAATTCGAAATCTATCTAGCTCCTGCTAAATTTTTGATTAGAACTGATTCCATGAATTTCAAATATTTCCTCAATGCAAAAATCGATAAACAGTTAGCTAGAGGAAGATTATTAGCATGGCAGATGTGGTTTCAGATGTATGAGTTTGATGTTGAATGGATCCCTGGTAACTCTAATTTCTTGGCTGATGCATTGACCAGGGAGATGAACAAAGCATACGGTATGGTTTCTGTTACAAACATCTTTACTTTTCCAGAAGAAGATTCTTTTCTTACTTTTGTTAAAAGATGGAGATTACTGCAGCAAATGGCTAGTGATCTCACTGATGAGATCAAAAAGCTTGTTGGTTTAAGGCTTCGCCGTAATCAATGGATCCAGAACTGCCAGGCATGGCAGGCCAAAAATGTTGGTCAATTTTTAGGACTCGATGAAGAACTGGTTAAAGTTTTCCCTCTTCCTAACATGAAGGTCAAAGTGTATTTTAAGACATTAGATGATTTCTGGACCAAAGCCTACACTGATAAAGCTATTTATGTTTTGAAAGTTTTGAACTACTACCAGATTATTGGTGTAGTTGATTTTGCTCTCTCTGTATATAGTTCTGCTAAGATGCTTGATCTAGCAGAAATAAATATGACTGAAAAAGTCCAGAGGTTCCTTGTTTCACTTCGTATTTCTGATCTGTTTGAAGAATTGGACGCCGCCTTTCTCCAGAGAGTAGATGAACACTATCATGCTACTGATTCCTTTCCCCAGTATGAATTATTTCAACCCTTTGCTGATTGGGAAATTAAAGATGGCAGGTGTCAAAAGAAAATAGTAATTCGAGCCTCACAGTGTGTTGAACGAACTGTTCAGTATCTTCGTACATTCACTTCACCATGGGATCATTACAGCATGGAATTTCGACTTCCTATTGATCCTAACCCCTTTGCACAGATGTACAGTTCAGTTGTTCTTGCAGGGCCACAATTAGTTGATAATCCAGATCAAGTTAGAAAGGTTTCTTCTTGGCTTAAAGAGTTCACGAAATTAACCTTACAGGAAAAATTATCAATGATCAGAACTCTCGATCAAATGCAGGGACCAAAACCTACATTTGATATCTGGATTAATCCAAAGAATTTTGTTACGATGAAGATTCTCCATGGGAATTGGTCAGAAGACATTGCTTTTCTGATTAGTTTGATTCTATCTTATCATGTGTGTTCCTCGGTTGTGTTCACTAAAGGTTGGCAATATCAGTTTGATATCAGCCAGTATTGTAAAATTTGGGTTCAATATTGTATCGAAAGAACTGTAACTATGTTCTAGATTTTTAGATGGGATTTGCTTGATGGAATCGAGCTAGCCGTTCAAAATGTGCCCGAGATCAAGCCACGAAGATCTGATCCTTTTCTTGGAATAGAGATTGATCCAATGGCCTACATCAATCGGTGGAAGGTAAAGGATACTGAGTATCTGTTTCCTAGAAAGAATCTTTATGTCACAACAGATACGATTAAGTTCGATACAGGACAATCATCCCGTGCTCCTATCCATAAAGAATATACTATTCAAGTGGCCAGCACAAAAGGCAAAGAAAAAGAAGAAACTTTATTTGTGGACACGTATGAAGATTCGCAGGCCAATAATGTGGATTGGGAACAAAAGTATCTAGACATTCTAGAAAAGCAGTTCTACGACAACAAATCCTCGTCAGAATTTGATCCAGGATCCGACGTCGAAAGCGACCGCAGCCCCACATGGTGAACCTTTTACTTTTGTAGATGCGCATGCACGTGCATCTTTTGTAATTATTATCATGCATTATTGTACTCGAGCATATCTGAGTAGACACCGCCATGACCAATCGATGTCAGGCAAGGACCCTCAAGATGCTCTTTTCTTGTATAAATAGAGATAGGATTGTGAGTCTTAGGCATCGTGAGTTTGAGTGCCATTGTGAGTTTCTGAGTGTTTGTATTGTAATCAAGTCTGCTCTTGACTTGCTATTTCTATGGTGTGTAACATTTTACTTGATATAATATTGAAGCCTGCTGGGTCGCCAGTCTGAGGACTGTTCATTCCAAGAACATCTGAGGTTGAGATTGTAAGGCGTGTTGTTGAAGCGCCAAGGTGTCGCGCTGTGTACGCATTTCTCTGGTTGATGTGAGGAAACTTTCTGCTTCAGCGTCCACTTCAGATTTTTGAAGTAAGTTACGATAGTCCATCCATCTTTAGAAGTTAAAAGAGCATTTTGTCTTCTGTCTGTCATGTTGAACGTAAAGCCTCACTTATTGGTATCAGAGCTCGAATCGTTCTTGAGCCTAGCCTAGTATCAAGCCTATTTTCCAAAGTCGAATTTATAGACAGAGCCTCCAGAAAGCCAGGCAGCCTTCGAATTACACAGCTCCGGCGTGTATATTAGATAAGCGCTTTCTGAAGTCAATCTCTGGTTTAAATTCATTATGGCCAAATTCTTACGATCATTCACTACGGTCGAGCGTAAAGTTATTAATGAAGTATCATCCCGGTCGGTTGAATCTGAAGTCCCTGAGTCTGAAAATGAAAAACATGAGGTAGTAGAAGACCCTTCGAAATGGATTCCTCCTGAGCTCCATTCTACTGAAATTTATAAGCTACCCTTGACCTTTCTGTTGAAAAAGAAAAATTTCCTGAAAGAAGTAGAAATCACTATCAAGATTTCTGGTCCGTCTGTTCAAATTCTCGCTTTGAATTTATTTTCTGATGATGAAATCAAACAGTTTCGTCAGTATGCTCGCGATGGAAAATATTTTTATCTTCATTTTGGGGGGATAAGAATTGGACTTGCTCCATTGTTCCGTCATGGTATCAACACTCCATGTATTGTTGAATTGTTTGATACTCGTCACCAAACCTATGACCATGCCCGAATAGGCACTATAATGGGAAATCTGTCTACTGGTTGCCAATATGGAACCATATTTCCTGATTATGCTATTAGTCTCATAGATGCTCATCTAAAGGATTGTTGGAAATTGTTATCTGGTGTTCAAGGATTACAAATGGCTGAAGAAAGTGAATATCTTTCTCTTATTGGGCAAGCCTCCTTTCAGCTCACTAATACAACACATCCCAAGCTGAAACAACCTGTTTTAAAAGATTGTGTTACTGTTGGATTAACCAATGCCCAAGTAGAAGGTGTTCTCTATGATCAAGAAGAATTACCTAGTAATTGGTATTTCCAATACAAAGCCATTAATGATACCAAGAAGCCTGAGTTAAAAACCAAACGAGTTACTATTGATAATGGTCAGGTCAAGCTAATTCCTCCTAGACCTCAAGTTCCTCGTCCTCTAGCCAGGCAAAAGAAATATGTTTTTCCTTTAGATCCTACTACGATTGCGTCTAGCAGTCAAAACATTCCTACATTTCAAGAAGTCGGTCAGTCCGAACCAGTGTTAGCTCCAGAAGAATTGTATATACCTGAATCAAAACCTTTTCTTCCTATTGTACAAAAAATGCACCGTCTTGGTCACTTTCCTCCGGTCGAAGAATGGCAGTATGCAAACCATAGATTTGTTAAAGGTGGTAAATGGCCTTCTCGTACTAAGTTCAGTACAACCTCTTCCTCTTCCAGACAGCCTCCTACTCGAGCTGATTGTGCTCCACTCATAGAGCATAATGCACAAAATCCAAATGATTTAGATCAAGTTTATCAGTTAGGCAATTATCTAACTACTTGGACAGCACATGCTGAAGATGTCCTAGATGATTTAGGATGTCAAAGTGAACAAATCTTAGAAAATCTTAAACTCTTACAAGATGAACATACCGCTGATCAGCAGCGATGAGAAGAAAAAGAGAAAAAGAGAAGAGCTAAGAAGAAAAGAGAGTCTATGCCTCCTAGATTCTCTCGAACTATGGAAATTCCGTCCAAGTGGGAAACAACAGATTCGAAATCAGAAGAAGAAGAAGAAAAAGCTGAATCGAGTAATAGTCAAGTTAGTTTCTTTAAAGAAAAGCCGAAAGCTATTACTTCTTTCACAAACAAATCTGAATTAGCAACTTTTGAAAATGCTGCTACTTTGTTTCCGTCTTTTATCAAACCCTCTCTACAAAAAGCCAATAGACAATCAGAGCCTAAATACCCAAGACTTGAAGAAGATCTCTTTGCGACCAATATGTCTGGTTATGTTTTAGATTTGGATAAATCTAAAAATCCCGGTGAGTCTATCAGAGTCTGGATTGGCGCTCTCTATCAAATGCAAGTTGTGTCCAAATTTGATAATTTTTCTATATTTCTACTTGCTGAAAAACGAATGGCTGGTATTGTATGGGATTGGTGGTTTTCTGCAACACCTGAAGAAAGACAGAATGTTGCTTTAGCAGGATTAGCAACATTGGAAGTTTTACTATTAACTCAATTTGTTCCAGAGCCTACAGATGAATATAGACAACTTATAACTGATCTGTCTAGAATGCAGCTCAAAGATTTGAAAGATCTTGATCAGTTTGGGTCTGAGTATATGGGAAAAGTTTTTAAGGCAAAATTAAATAATGACTATACTCAGAAAGTAAATTTCTTGTCTAAGCTCCCAGGCAATTTAGGAGATATGATATCAAAAGATATTGAAACTCAAGGTAAAAAGATTGAACAGATTTATTGGATAGATCTGTTATTCAGAGCTAAAGAAAAAGTTAAATATCTTTGCTGGCAGAAACAAAGTCAGACTATTTCTCCTAATCTTAATGTTTGTCGAGATGTCTTACCCTGGACTCCTTTTCACAAAAGAAAATCCAAGAAGTCAGGAAAAAGATATGGTAGGTACAGAACCAAAAGAGTTGCAAATCCTCGAAAACCATTCAGAAAATTCCGCTATGTTAAGAAACGAAAACAGCCTAGAAGAGATGATAGATGCTATATCTGCAAGCAAGAAGGACACTTTGCTCGCAAATGTCCTAAAAGAATTTCTGGTAAACTCAAAGCTTGCTTTGATATTGAAGATTTTGCTGATGATTGGTCTATGGTTAGTTCCAATGATGAAGTATCTGATGTATATATTTTGACAGATGCTTCCGATTCTGAGAATGAATTAGTTGATTCATACAGTCAAAAGATGAATGTTTTAGCTTCCACTTCTGAACCTGAATGGGATGAAGAACATCATTTTAGTGATGAATCAGTTACTGATGAATATCTTGAAGATTCCTCTTCAGAGATTTCTGAGACTGAAAGTATTGTTTCCACAGACACTCTTAATTCACAACCCCGTTTTAATTCCTTGTCTCCACAACCACTCATGAATTCTTTGTGTCCTTATCCAAAAGCAGTCTCCTCTTCCTCCTCACTCCTTGTTAATACTCCTCCTGCTGATGAAAGTGCTTTTCTAAAGAAGATTGTGAAAACAAATCGCCTTTTGTATATTCCAGTTGAAGTTCAAGTTCGTGGTGAGTGGATTAGTGTTGATGCTTTCATTGACACTGGTGGTTCTAATAATCTTGCTCGCCCGTCCCTTTTTAAAGGTTTATGGAAACCTTTGCATAATATCCTTGTTTCTGAGACTATTGGTGGTACTGTTAACCTTACCCATTATGTAGATAATGTTTCTTTGAAACTTGGGGGGGTTATTACTATTAAAATCTCTGCAATTCAGCATTATGACAATTCCTCAAGTTTATTTCTGGGAATGCCATTTATTAATTCAGTATTGCCTGTTACAATTAGTGAAGATAAGATTATCTTCAATATAAAGAAAAAGGCAATTGCTGTTCCACGATTATCTATGGCAGATTCTGAAGCCAGAAAGACGCAGAGTCAAAAGAAAGTTGACTACAAGAAAAACAAGAAAACGTCTCATGATTGGCAAGAAGTTTTAAGCATTTATGAGGCCAAAGCTCAGTCAACTCTCAAAGCAAACAAAGATCCTAATTGGTCTCCTTTACAATTGGATATCTATGAACAGTTATTGAAATGTTGCTCTAATAACCCACAGGCATTTTGGACTACTGGAAGTCCAAAACAAGAGATTATCACATTGCATGAAAATGGAGTCACTGGTAAGTTAATACCTTGCACTCCAGCAGAAGAAAAAGAGATGCGAAAGCAAATTCAAGAATTATTAGATCTTCAGTTAATTGAGCGCAATGAATCTCATTATTCGTGTTCTGCATTCTTGGTAAGAAATCACTCTGAAATTGTTAGGGGTAAAGATCGAATGGTGATTAATTATAAGCCTCTTAATGCAATCACTAAGAGCTTCAATTATCCTTTGCCTCGCCAAGAAACTATCATGCGCAAAATTCATGATAGTAAAATCTTCAGTAAGTTTGATTTAAAATCGGGTTATTATCAAATTCAGATTGCAGAAGAAGATCGGCATAAAACAGCTTTCACATGCCCTGTTGGTTTCTTTCAATGGAAAGTTGTTCCATTCGGCTTAAAGAATGCTCCTGCTTTCTTCCAAAGAAGAATGGATCATATTTTCGGCAAATATGATTTTATAGTTGTATATATTGATGATATTCTTGTACATAGTGTTGATTTAGAATCTCATCTCAAGCATTTACAGGTTTTTCTTGAAGAAGCAAAGAATCATGGTCTGGTTCTCTCTGAAAAGAAAATGGTTCTTTTTCAAGAATAGGTAGAATTCCTTGGTATTCAAATCAAAGAAGGAAAAATTCAGATGCAGCCTCATTCGCTTATCAAGTTATCTGAGTTTCCTGATCATCTTACTGATAAAAAGATGATTCAAAGATTTTTAGGGATTCTCAATTATGTCCATAAATATATTCCTGATTTATCTGAAAAAACAGCCCCGATTCGTCAATTTATTAATGGTGGCTGGTCTCCCGAAGCTACCGTTGCAGTACAACAGTTAAAAGCTGAATGTCAAAAGTTACCGTCTCTGAAGCCTCCTGGTAATGGATTCTTAATCTTACAAACTGATGCTTCTGACAACTTTTGGTCAGCTACTCTTTTGGAAAGGGTAACCATTGACACTAAGGTTGAAGAAATCCTCTGTGCTTATTCATCAGGAGAATTTTCTAAACATCATAAAGAATACTTCCCAGCTGAAAAGGAAACCTTAGCCATCTTCAATGGAATACAGAAATTCGAAATCTATCTAGCTCCTGCTAAATTTTTGATTAGAACTGATTCCATGAATTTCAAATATTTCCTCAATGCAAAAATCGATAAACAGTTAGCTAGAGGAAGATTATTAGCATGGCAGATGTGGTTTCAGATGTATGAGTTTGATGTTGAATGGATCCCTGGTAACTCTAATTTCTTGGCTGATGCATTGACCAGGGAGATGAACAAAGCATACGGTATGGTTTCTGTTACAAACATCTTTACTTTTCCAGAAGAAGATTCTTTTCTTACTTTTGTTAAAAGATGGAGATTACTGCAGCAAATGGCTAGTGATCTCACTGATGAGATCAAAAAGCTTGTTGGTTTAAGGCTTCGCCGTAATCAATGGATCCAGAACTGCCAGGCATGGCAGGCCAAAAATGTTGGTCAATTTTTAGGACTCGATGAAGAACTGGTTAAAGTTTTCCCTCTTCCTAACATGAAGGTCAAAGTGTATTTTAAGACATTAGATGATTTCTGGACCAAAGCCTACACTGATAAAGCTATTTATGTTTTGAAAGTTTTGAACTACTACCAGATTATTGGTGTAGTTGATTTTGCTCTCTCTGTATATAGTTCTGCTAAGATGCTTGATCTAGCAGAAATAAATATGACTGAAAAAGTCCAGAGGTTCCTTGTTTCACTTCGTATTTCTGATCTGTTTGAAGAATTGGACGCCGCCTTTCTCCAGAGAGTAGATGAACACTATCATGCTACTGATTCCTTTCCCCAGTATGAATTATTTCAACCCTTTGCTGATTGGGAAATTAAAGATGGCAGGTGTCAAAAGAAAATAGTAATTCGAGCCTCACAGTGTGTTGAACGAACTGTTCAGTATCTTCGTACATTCACTTCACCATGGGATCATTACAGCATGGAATTTCGACTTCCTATTGATCCTAACCCCTTTGCACAGATGTACAGTTCAGTTGTTCTTGCAGGGCCACAATTAGTTGATAATCCAGATCAAGTTAGAAAGATTTCTTCTTGGCTTAAAGAGTTCACAAAATTAACCTTACAGGAAAAATTATCAATGATCAGAACTCTCGATCAAATGCAGGGACCAAAACCTACATTTGATATCTGGATTAATCCAAAGAATTTTGTTACGATGAAGATTCTCCATGGGAATTGGTCAGAAGACATTGCTTTTCTGATTAGTTTGATTCTATCTTATCATGTGTGTTCCTCGGTTGTGTTCACTAAAGGTTGGCAATATCAGTTTGATATCAGCCAGTATTGTAAAATTTGGGTTCAATATTGTATCGAAAGAACTGTAACTATGTTCTAGATTTTTAGATGGGATTTGCTTGATGGAATCGAGCTAGCCGTTCAAAATGTGCCCGAGATCAAGCCACGAAGATCTGATCCTTTTCTTGGAATAGAGATTGATCCAATGGCCTACATCAATCGGTGGAAGGTAAAGGATACTGAGTATCTGTTTCCTAGAAAGAATCTTTATGTGACAACAGATACGATTAAGTTTGATACAGGACAATCATCCCGTGCTCCTATCCATAAAGAATCTACTATTCAAGTGGCCAGCACAAAAGGCAAAGAAAAAGAAGAAACTTTATTTGTGGACACGTATGAAGATTCGCAGGCCAATAATGTGGATTGGGAACAAAAGTATCTATACATTCTAGAAAAGCAGTTCTACGACAACAAATCCTCGTCAGAATTTGATCCAGGATCCGACGTCGAAAGCGACCGCAGCCCCACATGGTGAACCTTTTACTTTTGTAGATGCGCATGCGCGTGCATCTTTTGTAATTATTATCATGCATTATTGTACTCGAGCATATCTGAGTAGACACCGCCATGACCAATCGATGTCAGGCAAGGACCCTCAAGATGCTCTTTTCTTGTATAAATAGAGATAGGATTGTGAGTCTTAGGCATCGTGAGTTTGAGTGCCATTGTGAGTTTCTGAGTGTTTGTATTGTAATCAAGTCTGCTCTTGACTTGCTATTTCTATGGTGTGTAACATTTTACTTGATATAATATTGAAGCCTGCTGGGCCGCCAGTCTGAGGACTGTTCGTTCCAAGAACATCTGAGGTTGAGATTGTAAGGCATGTTGTTGAAGCGCCAAGGTGTCGCGCTGTGTACGCATTTCTCTGGTTGATGTGAGGAAACTTTCTGCTTCAGCGTCCACTTCAGATTTTTCAAGTAAGTTATGATAGTCCATC
>APFE030722960.1:0-13320 GCA_000404065.3 Pinus taeda
CAGCTGGTTAGCCCTTGCCGTGTATAAAAAGGGCCAAAATGCACAACCACTCTTTTCCTTCCGTCTAGTTCGTTCCATTCGTTGACATCTGGGTAGTAATGAGATACACCTGCTGAAGGTGTATTATGAGCGTAGCTGCTTATGCTATGTTTCTCACCGTGTAGCGTATCATATTATTTACTACCGGTCGTAGAAATAAATCCTCTTCTACCTGATATTAAGAGATCCATCAGGGAGGGTTTGAATGCCAGCAGCATAAACAAGCAAGCACAGGCAAAGGCCGCAACGTAAGAGTTAACAACGTCACAGCTCGTTCAAGTTCCAGTCGAAGAAATTGTTGAATATTCAGAAGCAAGGGGTTCGATATTTTTTTTTGGCATGATGTACAATATACAGTATGGCGTTTACTACAATGCACAATTACCTAGTATGGGTGGACACTTCAGGCAATTCATAGAGAACACCGGTTTTAAACTAGAAAACACTTTTGCAGATAGTTTGGTTCATGGAGAAAATTAGCGGAAAATTTAGTGGTATCATTAAGAAAGTCGGCTTCAATTCTGTTACAGAATGTATCAATCAATTGACATGAGCTATTTAGCATCAGTCAAATATATTAGAACTTTGCCATGTTGTACTAAAAGTTTTGGATTAACTCCACGTTTTACTCACATACCTGAACTCTTACTCTTGATTAAGCAACATATTAGTGGATGATCAGTAAAAGCTTTATTATAGCACAGCAGGGGAAATAAGGAGCGGATTGTGGATTTATCCCGACAAGTTAATTATGGGTATTATAAATACCAGTACAACTTCTCTTCTGATTGCTGCTGCCACTACCCTTGCAGCCAATGTTGGTAGTTCTGTTGTTAGAGTAAATAATAGTAATAACAGAAGTTCAGAGGAGCTAGACACGCTTGCGTTGTGATATGATCCAAAATCCATCGCTGCATATTTAGAAAGAGACCCTTGGCTATTGTTTCTCGTCTGCTCGAGGCTTTATTGGATTGCTTATACATTGCACTTAGTCTTGCATTAGATGATGCTATTGCCAAAGTTAAGGAAACAAAGAGCTACAAAATTTGTGGATTTGATCATTAAACTTGGACCGACTACTATAAAACGACCTGGTAATTTCCCAGTTGCATACCTGAAGAGTTTTAATTTTGACGAGCATTATTGATCATTCTTAGACAAGGAGAATGAGCAAACTGGACTTTAACTAGAATATATACTGGACCGTAAAGAATGAGCAGACTTACAGTATGGAGCTAACCTGGCTGTAGCTTGAATTGAATCGATCGATACTAATGCAATGCTACCGGAATTAGTTATTGCTAGTGACTAATTTAATCGATGGATACTAATGCAATGCTACCGGAATTAGTTATTGCTAGTGCCTGTAAGATCCCCAGGGTTTGAAAACTAGCTCTGAATTAGTTATTGCTAGTGCCTGTAAGATCCCCAGGATTTGAAAACTAGCTCTGATACCAGTTGTAGAACCCCAAATTCAGAAATTGACAGAATTGGACACAATTGATGTTCAAAATTCAGAGAGTGATATTTTAAAATAAAATATGGCAATTTAATATATAGATAATTTAATACACATATCTGGTTTCCATGTTTGAAGTCGATGCTGCGTTGTTATAGCTTCGGTTACTAAAAGACCAAAACTTTACTAAACAAGATACAACCTAGGTATTCAGTTCCGAAATAATTGTATGCCATCTGCCCCGCCCAAAAACTTAAAAAACAACCAAAATAAAGCAAGGCTCAGTCCTTACTATCCGCAACTTTCTGTAAAAGAATTTCTCTTCTCTTTACCGGAAAATTCCTCCCTCCTAAAAACTTCGCTTCTGTTCCCCTTGTATTTCTCCTTATGGGCTCTTCTCGAACTTTTAGTCGGTTGCATGTCCGCTTCTCTTTTGTGCTGGCTTCATGAGGGTAAACCACATATAATTAGAGGCAGTGGTCTCCTTTAAGATGACAGGTTTACCATTACTTTTGGAACCTGTGCGTATAATGTCAACCACCCTCCATAATATTAATGTTGTAATGTGCCTTTATGATTTGGTTGGGTTAGGTAAAAATGACATATTATATTCTCCTCTTTGTTTGCTTTATCTAATATTCTTTCTTTTAATTTTGTATATCATGAATAGTGTTTTTATTAAATGTTTATTTTTTTAATTTATAGTTGTTTTTTTTATTGATTTGTATAAATTATATTTCATGGTACAGTATAAAGTATTAATTTTTTATTTCGAATAATATTCCATGGTTACTTATTATTATGATGATACACACTAAAGAGAAGACATATTTCAATTATAATTTGTAATATAAAAGAGTTTCGGTGTAAATCAAACATTATCACAAAACCTTTGTTCCATCGCGTTAACTAGTGTGGTAACATCGTTAGGACAATTGAAGATCATCATGGTGGGCACATTAACTAGGGATGAGCAGACCTTGCCCAATAGTAGTGACTAGGTTGCCATCAACTGCTAAAATATAAAAAAACGGCTAAATAATTTTTAATGTTAAAAAAAGTCAACAAATAAAAATAAATAAATTTTAATATAATTAATAATTATAATGTATTTTATTTAAATTAATATAGATTATAAATATCAAATAATTTTTTAAATAATTATTTAGATCATACGATAATATGTTTAGAAATTTTACTTCTATTTAAGTTAATATATTTAATTCATTAATAATTTATTTAAACAATTAAAATTACTATGGACTATTATTTATATATTATTCTTTAGGTTAATAAATTAACTTATTGTTATTAGGGATAAGTGAAAGGGGGTTATTTTTAATAATATTGTTTTAGTGGAATTAAAATTATTAATAATAATATTAATATGGATTTAATAATATTGATTTAGTCATATAGATATTGATTTAATAATATTGAATTCATAATATTAGAATTTAATGGTGAAGGGGGGTTTTAGAGAATTTTTCTTGGTTAATAAAATAATTTATTTAGTTCTTTTTAATTAATTTTTTAATCATTTATTATATAAATCTTAGGTTATTAAATCAAAACTTAACACTAGGCGGTAACGTGAAGGTTTTTTTTTTTTGAATATCGATTTAGTGGAATTAATATTGATTTAATAATATTTATTGGAAATAATATAGATTTAATTTATATTGATCTTATGGTACCGCACAGGAAAAACAGGGGGCAAAAAAAAAACCATCTAATAGAACAAACCAGGAAAAAATAAATAAAATGAGAGACATAATTTAAAAGCAAAAATGTCAAGAACAAGACCATTAAACCAAAGGACAAACCTTAGGAGGAGGAAAAGACAAGGCTCAAAAAAAAAGGGGGGGGGGGGGGAAGCGATCTAATAGAATAAGCCACGAAGAAAAAAAAAGGTTTAGAATGAGAGACCGAATTTAAAAGTAAGAATTTCAAGAACAGGACCATTAGTAAAACTACTAAACCAAAGGAAAAACCCTAGGAGGACGGAAAAGACAAGGCTCAAAAGAGAAGGATCAGGGAAATCACCAAAGCAAGAAAAAGTTAAAAAGGGGGCGAGGGGGGGGGAACGAGAGGGGGGGAAAGGAAGGCAAAACTAAGAAGAAAGGGCAGGGATCCAACAACTATTGATCTTCTAGCCGTCATCTCTATTGAGATTGTTTGGCCTTCTTTCAATTTCAATAGCTTCCCTGAATTCACAGTGATGGAACTGCGGCACCTTGGCAATAACCTTTGCCTCCTCTATGCAAACATGATGCTTGGTCTTCTCCGCATGCTCTGCTAACGTTGAAGACTTGGTTCTCCCATGTCTTAGTTCAACTGCATGTTCATTGATCCTTTGATGGATGGAGCGCCCTGTTTCCCCGATATAGGGGGTCCCACAAGAACAAGGGATCAAGTAGACACCCTTCATGTCTTTAGGGTCAATGGGATCTTTCACCGATCGAAGGGAATTATGAATGGTGTTGATGAGCCTAAAGGTTGAGGGAATAGTATACCTCTTAAGGATACGAGCAATCTTGTCCGTGGTTCCTCAACACAGTATGGGCGCAACCATCTGTTTATGAATAGTCCTATGTATAATGAATAACAAAATTCCTCGCAGCCTGGATGGTAGAAACTAGATCCAGGGTCCTGATTTTTGCTTCTCGAACTAGTACGATTCTATCCACATGAATGAATGTGTCGAAGTCGAACATGGTAGAAACCACTTGATTACCAGTCAATGATGTGAACTGTTAACAAGTGTGAGAGAAACCACCAGTAATGTCAATGGCTCTCAAAGTACTTAGTACAATCCATGAAATGTGAACAAATGAGCTGATGTGGAACATGTCATAGAATCCTTTGATCGAAGGTCAATGATGCAACCTATCGTCGAAGATGAGAAACCTGCCATTGGAGCATGCGGATTTCAAGGTACTGATGATTTCTAGATCATCTTTCTAGATAATGAGCTGAAGTCAATAGAAAGTGATCTGTCGTAGGCAAGCCCACAACACGAAATCATAGATCAAGTTTTGTAGAAATATATTGGCAAGGACTGACTCAGGGATGGTCAAGATGGATGACAAATATTTATTTTGCAAATGAATGGTTTGTTTGAATTGACCTCTTGACCCATAACGACACTACAGATGGTTTGGTGACAATTGACCCAAAGCTAATACCTAGAAACCGACTGAAGACTTTCAATATAGTTTGATTAACTGTTAGGAAAAGGATTTCCCAACCCAGGTGAACAAAAAGTGTCATATTCAAGAGTGATTAACGGCTTTTCTAAAACACAAAGTGTAACAAACAGGTTCATTTTTCTCTCTTTCCCCCATCATTTATGGCAAGTACCTCTTTATTTTTCACAAGCTTGAGGAGGATAACATTTGCTTGTTTATAAGCTCATCCTTCGGATGAGTCCAGCTTAGTTTAAAATTCGAACCCTAAGAAGGAGTGGTTTGTTCTTGTTTAAAATTCAACAAGTCCTTTACTGTTAAATTTTAACGAGCCCAGTATAGGAAAAACTCAGTGTTTTTCAATTTTAGGGAGTCAGAAGAAAAACTTAAAAAAACTCCATGGGTGTCCTTTTTTGTAAATTTGTGTCCCTCAAGCTCGAAAAAGTATAAAATAATACTTGAGAGAACCACTTGAACACTACGATCAAGGAGTACTTTTCATAATTAGTGGTCCCAATCCGAAAAAGTAAAAAAGTGATCGAGGACACGTCGTTTTATAACCAATATTGAACTTGAAACGACAGAAGTCTAGCGATCTTTTCATGTTTATACGGTCAGAAAAGAGTTGTAAGTGGACTTCCCTTTTAATTCCGTTTAATGAGTTAAAAAGGAAAAAACTCACAATCTTTTCATATTTTACGAGTCAGAAAAGAGCTTAAAGAGAACTTCAATGTTTCACTTTTTCGTAAATTTTTTAAAGAGTCCGAAAAAGTGATAAAAGTATACTCTTTGTTGAAAAATGATCAATTTTCCCGAAAAATAGAATATTCTGCACAAAAACTCAAAACATTACTCATACCTGTTTAAGATAAATAAAAATGTATTTAAAAAGTTACATTTTTAAAGTGAAAAATAAATAAATTAAAATTTCATTTATTCAAAAAATCTTACAAAAAAGACTTTTCTAAGTTCATTTTTACTATTTGATTTCAGACTGAGAAGTGAGAGATTTTGGGTAAAAAAGTTCTTGTGAAGATTCTGGAAAATCCGTCCATTGGAATCGAAAACCGTCAGCTCCAGGTAATCCACATCATCTTTATCTTGTATTTCAACCATTTACATTTCATTTTTAGGCATTCATTTTGATTTTTGAAGGAGAATTCATTTTAGAAAATCGCTCGCGAGGGTCCGCAGATGCAACATGCGGCCCCTGTGGACCCTGACTTTTTCTACAAAGAAAAAAGTCGTGGGTCCACACCTGTTGCTTACCATGTGTGCAGACCTACATACTGTTTCTAAGCAGCGAGTGCAGACCCTGCAAAATGGATTTTAACATTTTAAGTTTCTCCATTTTTTGCCCAAAAGTTTTCGAACTAAATTGTTCTAATAGTCTTTTTTGCATTATAGGACACTCAAAATGCTTATTTGACAAGAACACGAGCATGAGGATGTGGATCTTTCCGCAATAAATCATCCGCCCACAATACAGGCATTGAAAGCATGCAGACTGTTTAAGTTCCGGGCCATACCAGGCATGAGGGCCTAAGTAGACTTCTTGCAATTGTTGGTAGACAGATGGAACATACAGGACTAGTGTTTCATGATTGGTGGCTACCGGCTCGAAATTGAGCTAAAGGACATATATTTTTTAACTGGTTTGCCCAAGATAGGCGAATGATTATCTCTTTTCGAGACTAGGCCAGGTGGCCAATCTGTTGCTAGTCTCCGATTGGATTTTTGCAATGATCAAACAAAGGAAAAACAGATCGATATTAAAACTATCGACCGTCTTGGACTTAAGGTTATTGCATTCGCTGTTACCAGACTATGTGGGAGTGTAGCATAGCATGTGGCTACTGGATCCCAGATGCAGATGACTGTAGACTATTATCGAGGCACCACATTCAACTGGTGCGAGGCTGTGTTGGCAAATGTAAAAAGCCAACAAACCAGAGCAAAGAATAGACAACTGAAAAACTTTGGATACGGTTTCATCATTGTCAGCTTTGCTCTAGAGAGGGTCCCTATGCTAGTCCCACAACAACTTTCTGTTGATGCTGGTCTTCCTTGAGAGCCTAGGATAATGCGTTGGGTTGCTTTGATGGCCCGTCACCTTGAGGAGGGTTCAAAGGTTGTTCGATTTCCGCCTGAGAATTTTCATTGGATAAGCAACCAACTTTTTGTGATTCAACATTTTCCATATGCCGGGATGGATTATCGTGGTGACCCAGACATGATTCTTCCACCAGGAGAGCAGTGGGATGATTCAGGTAAAATCATTTTCAACACTTTCTAAGTTTTAATTAATTCTTTTTTGTATTTTTTAAATCATCCAAAACTGACAATTAAAAGTTTTAAATGCAGATGTGGGTCCACGACGACCAGCCACTCTCCAGCCTTACGAGAGGAGACACCCAGCTGCAGCAGTACCAGCCCCACAGGACCAATCTACAGAGATCCTAACCGGTTTGGAGAATAATCTAGAGCATTTGACAACAGATATTCCAGAGACTAGCATAGATGATATTCCACTTAGATTACAGCGATATGTGATTGGGGTCCCAGGACCTTTTAGGAGGTTTCTGTGTAGGGTGGCCCGAGCAGCGGTTTCTCATCGTGATCATCACCAGAGATAGGATGATCGCTTTTGTAGACTCACACGACATTTTTGTCTTTTTGTACTATCATTTTTGCCAATCATAAGGTGTTTTTCGACCTATGATCGAAGACGATGTATATTTTGACACACTTCATATATGCTATGATATACCATTATTACCGGCTATCTCATGTAATGTGTTATGAATGCTTTTAAATTTACTCTTTTGATTATTGCAAATGTCTATTTATCATACGAGAAGTAACTGCATCTGCTAATGTATTTAAATGTCTTGGAATATGCCGATATTCAATGTAATCAAATTCACGTTCCAAGAGACGAACTCTAAAAAATAATCTTAATAACACTGGATTTCTAATGGCATAAACCCTGTTAAGCTGTAATACAACGAGTTCAGAATCCAACCTAACAATCAAACTCCGAATCCCAAATGAGATGGATTCATATAATAACTCAATCACTGCATTATACTCTGCAATGTTGTTCGTTGTTTGACCAAGGCTTACCCCATGCATAGATACTAACTCATCAGAGGGTGAATAGATAACCCAAGCTGCGGAAGAAATGTTCCATGTATTACGACAAGCACGATCAGCAAAACCAATGTATGTTTGAAGAGACGTCGACATCTGTAATATCAAGAGTAAAATCAAGATAAGTAGGAATAATGATAAGAGCACTCTCTAAACTAGGCACACTTTTGTAATCTAAAACACACAAGCTATAAAGAAACTAATCTAATAAAAAATATCCACACCGAAATTTAAGCATAATATCTCTTCAGATAAAGCCCATTTCTGGGTTTACCCAAAGAGACACTGTCAAAATCTACCAATTCATAGGCTCCTTTTTCCAGCTTTCGCTTAACAATATAAGGACCATGCCACATAGGTACAAATTTTCTAGCCCCTAAATTATCATTTGCTTGATCATATAGTAAAACTAGGTCTCCTTCTGAAAAATTACGAGGTATAACATCTCGGTCATATTGAGCTTTTATTTGTTTGGCATGAGTCTCGTTTGCTATTGTAGTAGTGCGTCGATTCTCATCTAGCTGAGCTAAGTATAAAAAACGTTTCTCCTCTTTAGAAGTGGCTGGGAGTAATTATATGGATAATTGTAATGACGGAATTTCGCATTCAATAGGTAACACTGCTTCCAGATCGTAAACTAGTTGAAAAGGAGTGAAACCAGTTGATGTTTTACTGAGGTCCGATATGCCCAAAGTGCTGAAAATAACATGTTATGCCAATTAGACTTATGAATACTAATGATTCATTGGATCATAGTGACTAAAACTTTATTGATAGCTTCAACCAAACCATTAGCCTACGGGTAATATGGAGTAGAACTATCGTGGCACAGGTTAAGTTGATTTGTTAGTTCAATCATCATGATGTTTTGAAAGTGACTTCCATGATCAGTAATAGTAGTTTGATTAACAACGAATCTAACAATTATATGATTGAATACAAAAGTTGCAGCAGTCTTGCCGTCTACCGAAAATGTAGGCATCGCCTCGACCCACTTAGTAAAATAATCTACCACTAGGATAATATACGCATGCCCCCCGACCGAGTGAGGGTTACATGTAATAAAGTCAATACCCCACTTTGCGAAAGGTCCGAAGGAAATTATAGGTTGGAGAGGAGCACGTGGAGCATGCATCTTACGATCAAAAATTTGACAATTGTGCCATTTCCGGATTGCATAGATACAATCTTTGAATAAGGATGGCCAGAAATAACCAGCGCGCAATATCTTTTGGGTTGTGGCATACCCAGACATATGACCACCACATGTGCCAGAGTGACAGTAATTTAGAACCTTTTCAGCTTCTTCATGAGTTAGACAACGTCAGAAAATTGAATCCATCCCACGTCGATAAAGTGTATCACCAATAATATTGTATTGTTGGGATTGGAAACGTATTTTCTGTCACTAAGATCATGAGATTTCAGGCCGAAAAGATTGGTTTTGGAGGTAAACAATAATATCTTCATACCAAGGGTCAAGAGTACTGATAAGAAACAAGGATTTGTCTACAATGGGCTCTTCTGCCACAGTTTTAGTATCAGTACGCGGGAAATCACACATCAGTTCAACAAAAACCAAAGATTTCTTTGCCTTGGATTTTTCAAATTCCAAGGCAAATTCATGTAGGATAACTATCCATTTGGAATACTTGCACCCTAGCAATTATTTGGTCAAGATATACATCATAGGGTTATAGTCAGAAATTACCATGGTTTTACGTAATAAGATGTAGTGACGAAATCTTTGGACAACTTGAACAGCTGCCAAGGCCAATTTCTCCACATGTGAATATTTAACCTTAGTCGAATGCAGAGTTCGACTAAGATAGTAAATCACATGTTCGTTGTTGAATTCATCTTCCTGAACTAAAACCATCCCAATGGTGGAATGAGAAGTGGCGAGGTATAAAAAGTAATCCTGGTTGTAGTTGGGAGGATGCAGTAACAGTGCATGGGTTAATGCGTGTTTAAGTGCATCAAAAGATTCATCAGCAATCTCATCCCAAAAGAATGGAGTATTCTATTTCAACGACCTGGTAAAACCTTTTGTTATCTCGGCGTAATTATGAATGAAACGACGTAAAAAAATTGCTTTCCTTTGCAAACTTTGGAGTTGGCAAAGAGTCGAAGGAGGAGATAATTTGATGATAGCTTCAACCTTCGAGGGATCAACACGAATGCTGGCTTTTGAAATGAAAAATCCAAGTAAACGACCCGTTTCTACACAGAATACACATTTGTATGGATTCAGCCTAATTCAATAATGCCTACATCTCATAAAGATAGCTCGTAAATGAGTGAGATGATCGGCTTTATGTAATGAATGGGCAGGTAAATCATCGAGATAAGGCTGCACAATGTGCTTGACGTCATGAAATGCGTAAGACATAGCCCTTTGAAAATTTTCTCCAGCATTCTTCAATCCAAAAAGTAATTTGCAATAAGAAAATGTCCCCCATGGACCAATGAAAGTCGTTTTAGTTTGATCAGCATGGAGTATGTTGATTTTATTGTAACCGGAAAAGCCATCCATAAAGGAGAACATTTCATTGCTGGCACAATCATCAATAATTTGATCGATATAGGGGGTTGGATAATTGTCTTTAGGACAAGCTTGATTAATATCCCTATAGTCGATACATATTATTATCGTTCCTTGTTTTTTATTAACAGGAACAATATTCGATACCCAATCTATTAAATGATTTGGATAAATGAAACCTGCATGAAGTAATTTCTCAACTTCTGCTTTGATGGCAACAACTTTTCTTGGATGTATCTGACACAAATGTTGCCGGACAGGTTTAGCATCCGGGTATGTTTTAATTTTATGGACAACAATTGATGGACCGATTCCTAGCATTTCTTCATATGACCAGGCAAACACGTCGCAGAATTCTTGAAATATGGGTTTATAAATTTGGATTTCATCGTCTGTACAAGAAGCACCTATAGGAATTTTTTCAATAATTCTGTACTTAAATGAAATGTCAATAGGAACTGTTCAAGAGATATTTCCCAAATTTAACTCAGAATCAGAATGTTGCAATGGATTTTGTGGTTCTTTGACATAGTCAGTAGTAAAAATAGATGAAAAATTATTTTCAAAATGATCAATCTCAAGTAAAAACGAAGATTAGTGATGAAGATCTTCCCATGGTAAATCATCAACAGACAAAAGCTCACGAATCTACTCATCAGTATGAACAGGATCATAAAGGGTTGTTGTAGCTGAGGTTGACATTGAAAGTGATTCCCCATGGACCACATTCATGGGATCATTTTTGGTTGATCAAGAATCAGAAAATGACTGTACAGCCTGATATGAAATTTCAAATGGACTCAAAGGCATCGCGCCACCAAATGAATCCACCACAGAATCAGAAGGTACGATCCAGGGATCATCAAAAGCAAAAGTGCTTGATGAAATCATATGAATAGTTGCAATAGAAGGCGATACGTTAGGAGGAGAAAAGGAAAACGTTCCTAGTAAACAAGAATCTTTAATCAAACCTAATCCAACATCCTTGTAAGGGATAATTGTTTTACCGGCGTGATGAATACTATCAGAAGAGGCTGGCTCGAATGAGAAATAAGTCAGCTAGTCTATCTTAACGATCTTTTCGTTTACGAGGAAACTTGATAAGCCGAAGGACCGATCAAACAATAGCAGTCATAGCATAAGACCAATTGCGACCCAAGAGAAGGTTGTAATCTACAGGGGCATCAACCACTTCCACATCTAGATTTACAGTTTTGCCTTCGACCCCTATAGGTAAATCCTGCAAAATACCAAAAGGATGGAACCCTCGGTGATCAAAAGCCTTTAGAATCGTCGGAGACTGATTAAGTGTGGGAGAACCAAGCGATCTCCAACACTGGATCAACATAATACACGTAGAAGTTCCTTCATCAATCACAGTCCGAAAGCAAGGTTTGTTTTTTACTAACACTGGAATCTGGAAAGCCATTTGATGAGGTAGGCGGGGTGTACTATTCTCTAAATTGAATATTAGTAGGTTCGAATCCTGAATATCAATAGCCCCTATAGCAGACAATAGTAATTTACGTTGTGCTGGGCATGATTGCAACACTTCCAAAGCCGACATTGCTGAAGGGGAAATCGCTAAGTCTTCAACAATGTTATAATTCTGAGCAGCTCTCGCATGTGGATTGAAAGCTGATTTCTGAAGTATACCTTTAGCAGACGATTTTATTACTAAGTCAGGGTTGGGTTTCTCGATCTATAGCGGATCAAAACCAGGAGGAGTTGTAGTTGATGTGTTTGAATTAGAAGATTCTGCTTCTTTACCACCAACAAGATTTTTACTACCATAATCTTGCAATCGCGTCACAATCCTGACATGAGACATCATCATAATGAGTTCTTCTGAGGCATTCGAGGAAGAACCAATCATCTTACTATCTTGATTAGGAAAAGGATCCTTTAAGATAGCAGGCGTTTGAGAACCTTTAACGATTTTCGACACCTCTGCTCAATGTGGGTAGTCTTTGGTAAAATAATCCTCGTCGCAAATGAAACAAGGATAGCTAGGTTTATGTTTTTCGTCCGTAGTTTCATTTTTATCTGTTTTCTCTTTTGAATTTTGTTTTTTTTTCTTCTTCCCCTTCTTTTTACCACTAGATTTTGATTTGTTCATAGATGATTCTACGACATGGATGTCGGCACAAATTTCAACAAAAGAATCTCCTTTTGGGTAATTGGGTAAAGTTATTATAGGAGAAGAATTCTTTGAAGATTTCTTCTTGCTTTTAGTACAAACTGAACCAATAATACTATCAGCGGCATGAGACCCTGAAGGAGCTCCAGTTATTTGACCGTGTTTTGGAAGATCAGGGATTTTTTCATGTAAAGTACCTGCTTGCGTATAGACGAGGTCAAGGTACTGAGCTTGAGCAATAACTTGCTCTTCAGTGACAACTCTTGCCTTGGCTACATCTTCAGTGATTTTAGGTAATAATGATTTAACGAATGATTTCGCTAAAATTTGATCCGGAATGAAAACTTTCACTAAAAGTCTTCTACGTCGCCATTCATGAATATGATCATAAATATATGTGGATGTGGATTGTTTTAGTGAAGTTAGCAGTTCCGTGCCATTGTCGTATCTGACAGAATATTGAAAATGTATTAAGAAAGAAGTGGCTAACTGACTGAAATTATAAAAAGAGCCTCGTGGTAACTCAATGTACCATTTGGCAGCAAAACCAATAAGAGTTCATTGAAAAAGATGTAATCGAATTAAATCATCAATGATGGAATTAGATGCACACCAGAGGTGATAAGTCATCACATGATTTGACGGATCCTCTCCTAACTTACCTTCGAATTTTGGGATGTCACTGGGCAACTTATTAGGCATTGACGACCAATACGGAAGATAGTAAATCGGATCGTTCATAAGGTGCGACAAATCAGGTAAATCCAAAGTTGCAATAAATAGTAATTCATGGTTA
>APFE030722967.1:0-19558 GCA_000404065.3 Pinus taeda
GAAACTGAAAATAGTGAGGTCATACTTTCATCTTTCTAGTCACAGTAGGTTTCCCACCAGTGCCTGACGTGGGGGTTGGCTTTGAGAAGAGAAAAAGTAATCTTTTCTCGCCAAAAAAATCATCAGTAGAAAAATATCATTATAGTAGATTTAACCATTTATCTAGAGGATCTGCATCTATTTGGCCCTCAAATATGGGAATGTCAAAGTTTACTTGTACCTTAAAAGGTGTGGAGCCTCCAAAGTCACTGTTGGATGTGGATGCCCTGACGGTGGGCAACCGTTGAAGGATTTGGGAAAAGTTATCCATCATAGCATTCCTTTATTTCTCGAGGGTCTCCTCAAGCAATATTTTTATCGGATCTTCTACTCCCTCATCTTTCTTTTCTTCCTGCATGGGCGGTTGGCAAGGTTTGTGAAGCTGATCTTGCAAAGGTTCAACCAAATCGAGCCCTAACTCCTTATATCTCAACCTCGTTGGGGATATGCAAAGAAAAATAGAGAAAGGGAAAACTGGTTTGATACCATTGATCCAGATTTAAACAAGAACACAACAAATTACATATATAACCATAAATATAGAGATGTAATAGAAATAACACTTCATTTCATTAATATCAAATACTGAAATATGCTTACAAATAGAACGGAAATAAGACTAGCTCAGGGGATGGTAGCTTATCTCTGAGAAGAGATGTGGCAGCTACTTGCCTCTGAACTGAGTTACAACGAGGCTCAAAGGCCTTTTTATTATTGAACAATAAGACAAAACCCTAACCCAAGGAGATGTAACACCAAGAGTTTATGGGCCCCATTGGGGTTAGTTGGACATCCAAATTCTCAGGGCCATAACTTGTCATATTATATCCATTTGACATGTATGATACCTCGTTGGAAAGCTCTCTCTGAGAAATATAACTTCTAATGTGACTTCCTTGAAAATTGCTAAAGGAATTTTTCCAAAAAAAAAAAAAAAAAAAAAAAAAAAAAAAAAAAAAAAAAAACGTCATGTAGGGCCTAAAAACAACTCCAAAAGTTTAGGACCCAAAAAACTACCAATATATATATATATATATGGTGAGGGTCCAAGTGGAATAGGCTGGTGGCCATCAATATCCACCTGGATTAGTAATAACTACACGCAAGACCATAAAGAACACCTTGAGTATTTAGCATGTAGCCTAATAAATTAAAATGGTATGTTTCCCACATAACCATAGAAAAGTGGGAATTAATCCCTAGAGTTTCACATATGATTGATTTCACCAATTTTACATTATATTGGAAATGAGGCCTTACAACCTTAGGTGCTCAAGAGTCTTTGGTATAGTAGCCATATCTACACATTCTAGCAATCATATGATTAAACATATTAACTACAGTCAAACATTCATGGAAATTGGAGTAACCATGTGACATATCGACTATTCTATTAATTTTATTCATGGATTCCTAAGACCCATGCCTTTGTATATCACACACATGCCATTTAGGCATGCGTTCATATTTCATTCAGATTTATATCAACAATTCAAGCACTATTTTAATTTAAAATAAACACGACTATGATGGGTAAATATATAAAATACAATCCTTGTGATTGGTAAAGCATGTATCAACTTTACTGGTACATGGTGCAAAGGGTTACAAAGGTACTATTATATCAACAGGTAGGAGTGTGCCTCTCATTCATAGCACCAAGTGAGAGCCTATATCATCACTATGTTATGCACTTAAATGACAACAAACATCACAACATCGAAGGACACATTATAAACTCCTTTAGTTGTAAGCAGTGAGAGTATCAATACCCTATTATTCCTGAAACAATGTTTTCCTATTCAATTAACTTTATTCAACAATGCAACCTTGAATTTTAGTGCAAATGTCAGCCATGTTCTATCAACCATGCAAGATTCTATTCCCTATAGCTTCAGGACATGTTAATACCCTTGTAGCTCAACATAAAGTTATTTACACTCACAACTAAAACCTAAAAATTATCCAGATGTTGAAACCAAGCTATGAAGTTCAATGAACGATGTTTAATGACACAAAGGTATGAGGAAATACTTATCTCTAATGAGGGATCTGGAAAATGAGATGGAGACTCTAACTTTTCACCCAACCATCGACGAAATGTATGTAGGTATCTCTTACAACTATCACCCCCTAGCTAGATTCCAAGGCTTGAGGAGGTTTCTCATGGGACAAACCCAGATATTCTTGCCAAAACAAGGATTCTAGGGGTCCTAGCTCCACCTTTTTTAGCTAGCAGAGGTAATGATCCAGGAAAGGGAACAACACCATAATTGAGTAGAGTGATGTGATATGTGGATGTGGAAGCATAGTTTCAAAGTTGTGCGTTGAATTCTATGTAGTGATTGCATCACCTAAACATATGAGAAATAGGAAAGAGATATAACAAAGAGGAAATCACCCAAATAGATAAAAGAAGAATTTGAAATTGTCTTTCAAGTTTTAGAGTTATCTTGTTTCTATGACTTGAGAAGCATGTTTTTGTGCAACTAGATTGTGACTAACCAGTGAGAATTCTCTCTAAACCATCCTTTTGGCTATTTGCTTGGGGATGTTTTGCATGAATTTAATATCATGTCTCATAAAGTTCAAATTTAATAGTTTTCAACAAACACAACATTCATTTGAATGTATTATTTTCCTACCCATTTTGTTGCATGCATCTAATTGCCTTGCAGGTGAAATGTTATGTTAGAGTGCAGAGAAATTCTGACAAAACTGTTTGTGCAATGAAATCATGACTGCATTGAATTAATCTTCCTATGTGATACTCCAACATGGAATATAATCAAATTTATGTTTACAGGGTTCAAACTACTTATTAAATCTTGTAGGCACTCATATATGTCTCTGTGTGTGTGTGTACTCTCAACATACTATCACGTGAAGAAGGATTGCATAGCCATCTCTAATTCATATTCACTATAATAACTACATGCAAGCCTATAAATACCACCCTGAGTATTTAGCATTCATTCCAATAAATTAACATGGTACCTTTTTGAGATAACCATAAGAAAGTGGGATTTAATTCCTAAAGTTTCACATATGATTGATTGCACCAATTTTACATTGTATTGGAAATGAGGCCTTACATCATTAGGTGCTCAAGGGTCTTTAGTAGAATATCCATATATATACATTCCAACAATCATATGATTAAACATATTGATTGAAGTCAACCATTCTGTTGTAGGGGCTACAACCACCCTCTAAAATTTTCCCTTCGCTACATTTTGGAGCCTCCATCCTTGAAATCTTCGTAGCCATCTTGCACTGCTTAGGTACTTGTTCTTCTTTTGACTTTATCTTTTGCTTAATATCTTGTGTTCACTTACTCATTCTATCAACTAACGACAAGCTGACCTGACACTTGGTTCACAATCGATCTTGTGTTGTCTAGGAAACTGCGCCATCCTAAAGGTCAGCTACCTTGCACTTAGGAATTGCACAGAGTAGCCCAGTAGCTACGCTGCACTCATAAATTGTGCAAAGAATCCCAACCATCCTTGTTCCAGAAAATTGCGCAGAGCAGACCAACCAACCTTTCTCTATAAAATTGCACAGAGTAGTATGTCAACATTGCTCTCTAGAAATATGCAAAGCAGGCCAACAACCTTTCTCTAGAAAATTGTGCAAAATTGGTGAGATAGTCGGGGCCATTCAACCCAGAAACAACGCAGAAGCTTCCCCTTAGTAGCTACCTATTGCATGTGCCAATAGGTTGCCCGGTTTGCTCTAGAACAACACAATTCTTCCTTGCATGCATGGCAGATTTTTCTAAAAAAAAAAAAAAAAGGTAGTCGATTTTAGAAACTTCCCGCCAAGTGTCACTTTTTCCTAGATTTGTGGTATGCGATTCATAAACCCTAAATCTAACAAATCTATTTAATGGATGCCCCAAAGATCATTCTTCACATTCGATCTTGAAGATCTGGCATTCTTGAGGCATCTAGGAACCTTCGGCACAATTGGTGCAACTTTTCTGGGTAAGTTTTGCTTTTCGTGTCTTTTACCACTTTTGATTTCTTGGCTTGTGTGACTGATGCTTTCGATGTTTTATTGAATGGCCTCTTTCATTTCAATGTGTTTTAAGTTATAGAAGTGTTGTTTCAAGTTTTTCATTGCATTTTCTAAGTGTCGCATGGATAACCATGTTTCGGCACTAACAGTCGTCATTGCGGCAACTCCCTTCATGAGATTTGTTGTTTTCTCGTTTGACTGATTTATGCACTTGATTGGATTTCAGCATGTCAATTCACTCGGATTTGTACCATCTTTGCACATTCATTCAGTCTTTCTCATTTTCAAGTTTCCCTTGGGCAGATCTGGGCTTCCTTGGCCCAGATCTTGCTTCTCCTAGCATGTAATGCACATTCTTGGAAGTCAAGTCTTTGCCTTGCCTCCAGTAATTGCACAAAGATTTCTCACACTGGCTCTTAGCTATGTTCTTTGCAATCTTGGGAGGTAGTGTCCCAGTCCCACTCAATGGAATTGTGGGATGTGCAGTTCCAGCGAGCAACCCATCTTGATTAGACTACGCATTATGCAATTCCATTCCACAGTCAACCTCTCTAGACCACACTTTGCGCAGCTCCAGCCAACATCATGCCTCATTGGCACCTAATACTGTGTAATGCATAGTTCTAGTTGACATTCTTCCAACCTCTTAGAGTCAATATTGCACAATCTTGCCCTGCAGTCACCGAGTTTACTGCATGATTGATTCCCAAGTTGATTTTTGTTTTTTAGCTGATATTGGCTTGTCATGGGTGTCTTCTCGACCTCCAGGTACAATAAGTATTAAGTATCTTCTCAGTAGTACATGTAACATGGCCTCGAAGAGAGTTGGATCAAAGGACATAGTTGAAAGCAGTACTGGAGATGTGGTTGAACAGTTGTCTATGAGCTTTCCCATCTATGCAAACAAACATATGTTCATTGAGAAAGACATCAAGATCACATGGCAAGACATCAATAACATATTTGCAGGTAGCTTTGAGGATAATCTAGAGGACCAACAGGTTTATTTCAACATTCATAAGTAAGGTTTCTACAAGGTTGCATGTAGGTATCTCGTATTCCCATGCGTAGACATGATCCACTAAATTGTCTCACACACTGATCCTAAGATGATAATATTGAGTAGTGTCACTGGAGTAGAGATTTCTACCTTCAGGACATAAGATTATCAACATATGTATCATTTGTTGTAGTCAATGAATAGGATGGATGCATTGTTCTACACTACCAACAATAGCGCGAACACAAGAGACATATTGAAGTGTTGGGTAAGGGAGCCATTAAAGCTTAGGATGACACTCAACCATATCTATAAGATAAAGACACTCAGAAAGGCCCACGAACTCTTGGTCATCTTTTCAGGTTGCTTGTATGGCTAAGAGAGTACAGAGACCTTGTCGTAGAGTTGGGTGGTTCTATTAGATCAGTTGGAAAGTGAAGGAAAACCTTTCAATTGGTATGACATGTTGACTCTCCAGCTAAAAGTGCATGTATCAAATTCCTGGAATCCGCCCAAGGATCAACAAGAATGATTCTTCATGCTCACATGCATTCTCGATTGAATCTATGCCCATTATCAGTTTCCTATCATGGGTTGGGAATGGAAACCTTCAGAGAATATTGTGAACGTATATTGCAAGTTACTCTTAGAGTGTAACTACCGAGGAATCATGGATAGACTATCTGACTACTTCGCTTCCCCTCTATACCTGATGATCTTTGAACAAGATCTACCTTACATGTAGCAATGGAGGCATTGCTTTACATTGCAGATTGGTATGCCTCACCTGATGACACCTTCATCAAGATGTACAACACAAAGAAGGCTTTACATTTGTTGACAAAGTTATCCACAAACAAGATGGTCATGCAGGAGGTTTCATACCACATCTCGACAGGGTTATTAGCTGGATTGCACAGGAAGAGGAAGGAACCATGGCCTATGCTTCCTTTGCGAATTGGGTTGTACATGATCCAGAGTTTGAAAGAAGCAAATTCCAAGGTCGAGGTCTTCAAGAAGTTTAAGTTCTACAAAAAGAGTTTCAATCCATATGATCTGCATGGATTATGTAGGGACCATTGTCTGAGAGTGTACTATCCTTGGATACGTGGGGCATGTCATTATCTAGGGGAATGCCCTTGGAGATATTGTTATAACTCCTCTAGGCTCAATGAACTGGTCAGTGTGGTAGTATAATGGCTAGTAGCACTCAAGCCAACAACACCACAAGGATCAGCAATGAAAGAAGCAGCAGGCAGCAAACCTATGCAAGAAAAGGCAAGAGGAAGATTTCTAAAAGCGCAGAGGTGGAGCAAAGCTACAAGTTTAAGGAAGATCCACTTATTGAAAGAGTAGCTTTGGATATAGAAGAAAAGAGGTGACAACGCGACAAGAGAGGAGCAACGAAAAGGAGAGATAAGAAAACACTAGAACAGATGGAGAGGAAGTTGCAGGAAGTAGACTAGAAGCTGAGAAAAGAACAAGAGTTATGTAGAAGAGAGAAAGAAGTGCAACGGGAATAGGAATAGGAGGAAGTGCAAGGCGCATAGATAGTGAAAACTGCGTTTATACAAGTTGAAGACTCAGATCCACCAACGGAAGATGATGAACACGGTGAGAAGCCATAGGAACGGGAACTTGCTCAGCAGGATGAATCGATAGTAGAACAGATGGATACCGAGATGGAACGATTGGATTATTTAGGACACTAACTGTTGTAGTGTTTTCTTCTCAAAGATCTACGAAAAGAACCCACTTAATATTGTGGATGACTAAGAAACTCAACAATATAAATGGCCACTAAACATTGTAGATCTGTAGCAACTGATAGAAACAAAACCTGCCAAAGTCCAGATCTATGCCACAATCATAGTTAAACAACAAAAAGAAAGAGTAATAACTCCAATCATCCAATGGAAACCAGATATGTAAAGAATAGTTTTAATATAACACCTATGAAGGGAACAAATAAATGTTACCAGTCCCCCTCTATGGGATGGGTTCTTCGCTATCCTCATATGTCTTCATCTTGTGTAGAGTCTCTCTCCTCTATAATGCATAAACCCAATGAAAAATATGGTGTGTGACAATGAAAATAATCAGAGTTACAACAATGAGTGCAACAATGAAAATAATTAAAAGTGAATAATGAATGGAAATCCCTTCTATTTATAACAAAATATTGAGTTGTTTCGAATAATTGGAAATAATAAAATATTATTGATCCCATTCTTGGAATAACCACTTGGAATATTTTATTATATTTGTTTAGGAGGGAAAAAGTATTTGAACTTTTATTTAGAAATAATAAATAAATAAATGATTTATTCATCATCTCAAGGAATTAGTTAAGGAATAATAAACAAATAAGGATTTATTTAATTATTCCTAAGGGATTTAGTCAAATTTAACAAAGAATAATAATTAATTAGTGTTTAGTTACTTATTCTCAGAGAAAATAAGACAAATAGTGATTTATCTATTTATTTTTCATGATTGGGTCAAATATGACAATGAATAATAATAACACAATGGTTTAATTATTTATTCCTAGAATAAAATCAAATAAATAGTGATTTATTTAATTATTCTTCACGGGTTTAACTATAAATTACTTAAAAAATGTTGTTTATTAAGTAATTTCTCATAGTGAAAGAAATTTTACTATGGTAAAATTGGTTTCACATGGTGTACTTCGATCCATCTAGTAAATTAGGCTAGATGATCAGTTTTTTGTGATAACAAATTGCCCCCCAATGTACCAGTGTTAGGAGCAAAATGTATGACTAAAGTACATTGTAAAGACACAATCACTAGGCAACATAGGGGAGTTAGAGAGAGAGAGAGAGAGAGAAAGAGAGAGAGAGAGAGAGAGAGACCAATGAAGTTGAATGTGAGAGAGGATAGGGACAAAGGGATGAGACTAATGCAAGTCTCCTTTTATGTTGTGGTACTAGACCTCACTCAGGTGGGGGAGGCATACCCATACCCACCGAGATAACTTAGTGCAAAAATAATGGTTCACCTAGAAATATAAAACTGAGCAATGAAGTACATGCTGAATGATACATGACATGTTGGCATAACATAGCCATAAAATAATAAAATGTGTCCCATATATATAATGCACTTGGAAAAACATGAACCAAGACTGAATACAATAATATGAGTACATGAGATACAAATCCCCTTCCCTAAAAAAATTGGGTGGGAGGGAGGGTAGAACAACTGGAGAAGCCCTGCTCAACAAGGAAGGACTCTGCAAAACTTAATGGAACATTTGGAGGAGACATGCATTCTATGAACACTATGATTGGTAGGAACTAAACCCATCAACTCTACGGAACTGCATCTGAGGCTGTAGCATAGGAGGTATGCATCTTGTCATGTGGGGGGGCTACCTGAATGGTCAACCCCTCATGAGGTCTGAAACATCTCACACACACCCAAGAATCACTTGTACAATCTATTGCATCACTGGACCATCAAATGTATGGATTATGAACATGAAACGACCAAGTCAAAGGACAATAATGAGACCCTTTGCTCGATCTAAGGCGCCAAACAAGAATGGAAGTTGGAATCGAGATACACTGCCCTCTAGGCCATTCTTCTAGAATAAATGAGTTGATGTCAACATAATAGGGCCCATGATAGATGAGGCAGTGAGGATCCTCAACTAAAGTATGAGGGAAAATAGTAAGGTCACTGATGGACTGACACCAAGGATAATGGGTAAAAGTAGGATTGAGGGACAAATAGATGACTACCCTTGTCAGAGCATAAAGTGCATGGCTGAACTAACAGTAACTGAGTCAACTCCAGAAGGGATGGGGATAGTATGACTAGAGGCCAAAATGGGCAACACAGGATGAACGATATGAAAATATGGATGGAATACTATGACATGATATACTGTGACATGAAATAGACTCCAAGAGTGCAAGGTAACTCATTGCGGAAGCTCTGAACAAGGGCGACTCGATGACGCTGCCATAGAGACTAGGCCCAGTGGGGACCATCAAAACATGAGTAAATGATGGTTACTCATGAAGAAACTGACATGTGGTATGACAATTTTTAAGAGGAGGTGGACCTCAAACTACAAGTGTTGCTTTATGATGAAATTCAATTTTAAGAGACAACGAAGTGACCTTTCTTGGAAAAATGGCTTCCTGGTGAAGTGTCAAATCATAAATAACTAAGGAAGATCTATGACAGAGCTCGGTGAGATCTTTCTAATGGTGTTGACAGTTCGTCAAACTGTGCTACGGTCTAGTCGCAATGGGTGACAGAAAAATTGTGGGTTTTCCTATAAAAGGGTGTTTTCGCTCCAATTTAGATTCATTTGCTAAGTGAGTTGTGGTGAATTTTTAGAGGAGGAAAAGGCCCTAAACATTGTGGAGATTGTAGCAGAAAAACTAACCATCGGAATCGGGATTTGTGACATTCATGTAGGTCATCTTACTCATCTCTTCAATTTTAGTGGTTTATTTCCTGATTTCTGGCACCTTTCGGCTCCCTGAGAGACCCTTGCTCATGCTCACAGTCACATCACATTTTATGGGCCCTTAAGTGTGATCTGGCTTGCAGGAAGTAACTGGAAACCTATGAGCTCTCATTTTCTGGGCTGAAAACTGTGATTTGGGCCGGAGAGAGGGTTGCTTTGCTAGACTGGTGGGGGTTTTAGGTCAATCAGTGTTGCCCATTATTTTCTTCTTTGAATTGACAAGACATGTGGTATATTGCAGGCATGGCAAAGCTAAAACTCAACTGGCATGAATGAGACTTGGATACTCTTTGATCCACGATCCAGGGGGATCAGGTGGTTCGAGGGGGATTGGCTCATTATGGGGCTCTCAAGTTTGTAGAGAACCAATTGATGAGGACAGGTGAGCCCTTGCTATCCAGAATTGTAAGCTATTGGGATCTAGACTATGAGGTCTTTGTCATGTAGGGGCACAATATTGAGCTCACATTATAGGATATTTACTTCTTGATTGGATTCCCTCCTCTCGGAGTGGTGGGGGATATTCATCTGGTGTTGCCTCGTGGGAGGAACATTATTGAGTTTGTGGAGTGCAATTGTCAATGGGGTGTTCATGTCAAGGGCATGACTATCTCGCTTGTTGATCTAGAGAGGATAAAGATACAGGATGTTGCCGCAACTGTATAAATAAATAAATATACATATATATATATATAATATATATATAATATATATATATATACTATATAATATAATATATATATAATATATATAAATATATATATATATATATAATATATATATATATATATATATATATATATATATATATATAATATTATAATATTATATAGAGAGAGAGGAGAGAAGAGAGAGAGAGAGAGGAGAGAGAGAGAGAGAGAGACACACACACACACACACGCACAATTTATATGTGCAGACACTCTTAATATGTACTCGTGCAAACAAAGATCACAGAACACAGAATTCAAATATCACAAGACACAGAATCCAGATGTTTTGAACTTAAAACTCAAAGAGAACTTCTTTCATATTATAGAGAAACTCGGAAATTTACAAGTGTCTTGAGTTGAGGCTTATGCTTCCTTATATAGGATGTATAGGGTGGACCCTCGGGGTGTTGCTCCAGCTTTGGAATCTTTCCCCTCCCCCAAGAGATTTTTCGTATCACATAAAATCTTAATGATATGATACAAAGTGGAGATTCTGACTGGGGGAATCCACGACAGCCATAATGCATGTACTAAAAGGTTATATACAGTAGATGTTTCTTCATGGAAGAAATCATATATGTACTAAATGTTGATACACAGTGGATATTCCAATATCTTGAAACCCATGAAAGAAAAACTAAGTACAATGATTATTGATACAGAGGAGATTCCTTGTAGGGGAACCCTCAAAAGCCTGAAATAAAGTAAACTAGGTGCAATGATTATCAGCACAGAGGAGATTCTTTTAAGGAGAACCCTCGAAAGCCTAAAATAAAATCTCTTTGAAGATTTGGTCACCAGCCTTTGGGGCTATGGTCAGAGTCATAGTGAAGATCATAGTCAGACTCATATTCTTCAACAAACCTGTCAAGACTTAACCTAGGAAGTTGTTGTAACCATTATGGTTCCCTTCTGAAGCTAGCTGAAAAAACTGAGAAACACATGAATGGATCTAGCTTATCTAGGGGAATTTCGACTTCACCAAAATAGTCAATTTCAATAGTAAAATTATAACATGTAGGATAAGTACTATCCTGGTTGATCTTCATGTTGGTGACCTTATATAATAAATTGAATTCAAATATATCATCTCTTTCTACTTCATCTTGCATGTCATTATACAAAATAGAAAGGGAAAACTACTGACAGAGCCTACCTTGATATTCTTTTATGGGAACAAAGGAAACAAGTAGGAGATTCATCCAACTACTCCAATGACTAAATGGAGACATAATGTTTTCACAATACATGATGATTGAAACTCTTTCATCTGCACTAGCATATTAAATAATGGCATAATAATCTATCCATCTCATATTAGGATCATAAATATAAACAAGTTTGTGATATGGATATCTTACTGCACCAAAATAAGCACGATGATTGTTGATAGGTGCTAATGGAATTTCATAGTTGTGTCTTGTATCTGAGAGCCAAAACCATTTCTCAAGAATGATCTTCGGTAAAGACATAACTTTTTCTAAAAGACAATCCACACAAAAAGAATAATGGCAGGAAGAGCATAACGTAACTTGGGAATTTTTCTGGGATGATGATGAACATTCACCAAATTCAATTTTTTTAACTGCATATTCTGTTTGTATAATTGCTCCTTCTCTGGTCATTAAATCTACAAGATAATTCTCTTTACCGACTTTATATATGATATCAAAATCATATCCATCTAACCATAAAGCCCATCTTAAAACTCTGGAATTACCTTGTTCTAGCAACCTTTTGTTTTGCAGCATTCCTTTCATGTACCTGAGATCTCTCTTAACAATGAAGTGGACACTTTTAAGGAATAACCTGAATTTTTTTATATCTTTCTTTACTGCTAGAATTTCTTGGGAAGAAGGATAATTTTTTTCAGCTTCTAAGAATGTGCCAAAGGCATATGCACATACTTCTTCCTTTTTGCCATGTTTTTGCAATAAGATTGTTGCCCAACAATAATATAAGGCATCTGTTTCAAGAATGAATGGTAGGTCACTGTGGGGAAGAGCCAATGGTGGTATCTATTTGATTTTCTGTTTTATGTTTCTGACTACTTTGGTCATCTAGTCATTCCAACTACTGCCCTTTTTTAATATTTGTTGCATAAGCTTTGTATCTGCGGCCTACTCTGGATAAAATTGCCTGATGTCATTCAAACATCCTAAAAATATTTGCACAGTCTTAACATCTGGAGAATAGTTTGGAAAATTTGATAAAGAATTCAATACATGTAGTTGTAATTCTATTTTCCCGTGGGATATGATTAAACCGAAGTACCCAATCCAGGTTTGTGCAATGATGAACTTATCTGGGGAGGTAGGGAAACCTAGACCATGCATGAAAACAACCTGATAATATTTCTCTAAGTGTTTCTTCACTAATATCTTTGTTGAAAAATAACAAATCATCTATGTAGACAATAATAAAAGAATAATCTTTGAAAAGATCTTCCATTCACTTTTGGAATTCTGATGGAGCATTCTTCAAACCAAATGGCATAACTGTCCATTGAAACTGTCCTCCAGGTACCACAAATGCTATTTTATATCTATCCTCAAGATTATGCCAATTTTCCTAAACCCACTTTTAAGATCAAAATTACTGAACACATTTGCTTTGGCGATCTTTGATAACAACATTTCTTTATTAGGCAGAGGATATTTAATGGGCACAAGAGCTTCATTTAGAGCTTTGTAGTTGATAACTAGCCTCTTTTTTTCCACATTTTTGTTTGAGTGCTTGTTGACATAAAAAGTTGGACATGCCCAAGAACTCTTACACGGTTCTATCAATTTTCTTTCTATCAAACGGTTAATTTCTGCTTTGCAAAGCTCTTGTTCGGATGGGCTCATACGATTTTTTGATGTCTTTTGTGCTTTAATGAAGCCTTGGTTTTGGAATGGAAGTGAAACAAAATACTTTTCCCTGAACCAAAATGCATTAGGGTGTTCTGTTGTACAATCATTTTTCAATTTGTTTATAATATCAGACAAAATGGCACGACCATGGATTTCTGCATGTTTGACAATTTTTTGGATCTTGGAAAGATTTGTTACTGCTTCATCAAAATTTCTTACCTCATCGAGTTTTACCATGAGCGCGTATTTACTCTTAGCAGGGACTTGCACCTTGTCTCCTTGAATACTGAAATTTACAAATTATTTTCAATGGTGATTGGCATGAGTTTCTTAATAAAATCATGTCCAAGTAACACATCATCACCAGTATCATAATTATATAAGGTGACATATACTTCTTGTGAACCTAAGAGTATTGGGAAGTCTGGAGCAATATATGGGATTTTTATCAGTTGTTTGTTAACTGCTCTAAACTGGACTTGAGTGGGTTTCCAATAGTAAGCAGGAATGGCCTTAAATTTGCAATAGTTTCTCATAGGTCCACTATCAATCTAAGCATCAAGAGTATATTCTTTGTAGCCTGGCACTTTTATTTTTACATGGGTTACCATCCTATCATCAATACCACTGATGTCATGAATGTTTTCATTACTGTATTAATTGGATGGTAGTAATGGAGTTTCAAAGGAAAGGAAAGTAGAAGAAACAAACTCTGAATTCAAACTATCAAGTTCCTGCATGTTGGCTTGAATCCGTTGTGCAAGCTGCTTCATCTGGTTTCTATCTCTTTGGAGATCTTCTTCTACCCTTTTAATTTTATCCAATAATTTTTATGCAATATTATCTGTGGATTCTTGTAATGCTTCCGGTGTTATATGCCAATCTGAAATCTAAAATTCTTCTCCATCAGTTATTTTGTGAGGAATAAAAGCCTAAAACTGGTCAATCTTTTCTTGGAGACGTCTCTGAGGAATAGTCAAGCTGGGATGAAGAGAGGCCTTTTGTCTCTGGATTTCTTCAATTTGATGTTGGAGATCGTAAAATGAAAATAAAACAACTAGACAAGTATGTATATTTGTTGTTGTCACTATTATTGTCTCAAAGAGAAACCTTTTGGAATTTTTCCTCAATGTCATAGCTATCATCTGAATCAGTACTATGTATAGAAAAACATTCAAAATCAGAATCAATCTGGGAAACTATGTCCCAGTTAGTTGGGTCATAAGAGGATTTAAAAACTTCAGCAATCTTTTTCTAGACCCCTTTCTTTCCTTTGTTGGGACATCTATTAGCCCAATGGCCAGTATGACCACAAATAAAGCATTTGGACTACTTAGCTGGTTTAGACCTTTTCTTGAAAGTAAATCTTGACCTTCTGGTTGTGGGAGATTTTGACAGATATTGCTTTTTCTTCGTAGAAGGTCTCTATCTACAAGAACACTTACCACTTTGGTCTTTTTGAGAACCCTTTCTGGAGTGGTTCTTATAACACCCAAACTAATATGTTTCAGTAAAGGAGTCACAGATGGTGGGGCTGAAATGCAACTGCTTTTTTACATTCTTACGAGTTTTGTTGGTGGCACATTCATTTTTCATAATGATAAGAATGTGTTGGTTGAGTGCAGCTAGTGACAATGTTTCTATGGCAATTTGTTGTGTGGACAATTACTATTGAACTAATGCCAGGAGGCTATGTAGTGCTTAAGATAAGCCACATTATGGTGACCAGGGATTTTATAATAAAGATTTTGCATTGTGCAATAATATTCTAATAATAAATCTAAATTGCACAATCTTTGACTCATAAACATTTGGGCATAATGTTCACTGTCAGAGGAAATAACTCCGAGAAATTCATGGGGAGAGCCATCAAGATAGCTTCCAAAGGATCATCATTTTCAAGAATTTGTGTTTGCTCTTCTTTCTTAAGCATTTCCCACCATAGTCTGGCTTGCCTGTTAGGTTCCATGTGATTAATATGACTAAAATAATTTAAACTAACATCAATACCGACTTTAAGATAATTAAACTGACATTAAATCAAATCAATACAGACTTTAAAATAATTTAAACTAACATCAATATAATTTAAACTAACATCAATACCGACTTTAAAATAATTTAAACTAACATTAAATCATCTCTAAAAATCAATAACGACTTTAAAATAATTTCTTATTTTTAGTTATATTTTTACTATTTTAATGATTTATATATATTTTTTATGAAATTAAAATTACTAGTGAAATATTCAGATTCATTATGCTCTAAAATCGAATTGCATTTTTCTTGATTTTTAAATGTTAAATTTAAACTAACATTAAATAGTCTCTTAACATCAATACCGACATTAAAATAATTTAAACTAACATTAAATCAAATGAATACCGACTTTAAAATAATTTAAACTAACATTCAATCGTCTCTCAAAATCAATACTGACTTTAAAATAATTTCTAATTTTTAGTTATATTTGTACTATTTTAATGATTTATATATATTTTTTATGAAATTAAAATTACTAGTGAAATAGTGAGATTCATTATTCATTATGCTTTATTAAAAAAAACAATTAGCATTGGAGGAGAAAAAATTGCTTAATAATTTTAAAGGAGAAACATAAAATATTCTTTGAAAACTCACTCCAACTAAACCTTAAAGCCCTACTTAATTCTAGGGCACCCCATGCATTATATATTTCTTGTCCTCTTTGAGTCCATAATCACTATGATCCTAGATAATAGAGTCCTCCATGAAATGATAATTATCATCTAATGCATATAAGTGTGCACATCAAAACCGTGTTGCTCTCGCACACCCACGGGGTTTTAAGAGGTTTTAATATTTTATTGAGAAGCTTTGGTTTTAATATTTTAGTGAGAAGATTTTTAAGGGTTTTTATTATTAGAAGCCTTATGACGTTCCTTTGCAACATTTGGTGCAATTGCTAGTTATATTCCTGTACACATAGATATTACAAAGATGAAGATTTTGAACAAATCCTAAAATAATAAGATTTCTTTATTTTAAATTTAAATATAGAAAAATTATGACAAATCCTTGACTTGAAAATGAAAAAATGATTGTAAGGGTGCAATTATATGATCAAATTACACCCTCCAAAGCTTTAAATATGGTGATAAAGGCATAGGCGCATGGTCTCAAGGCATTATAAAAGTGGTTAAGGGTGACAAGTCCTTGTCACTAGTAAGACATGTTAACCATATTATCCATGGGGTGAAAAAGTAAAATTGATCGATTCAAACATAATTCATTATTTGTGGAGTTATATGTAGTCTAATTTTCCTAGGTGTGAGGTATGGTAGTAAGTTTGGATTCAAGGCATTACCTCAGGAATAATGTTGTCAATTCAAGGCACAACGTGAGAGATCACCTGCAACATACATATGGGAAAACATGATTTTATGCACATCAATTTGTTAAGCTATGGTCAATACCCGCAACATGATTGCACCAAAGTTCTTAATGCACATAGGAATGTTGTTGATTGCATGATATACGACATGGTGAAACAATACCTAGCAAACTAGAGTCGGTGCAAATGTCACTCACCCCTCTGGCATTACTTGACATATATTAGATTAATTCAATGTCATTACACACATTGATGTTTACAATATGAATATTAACCAATTTCTAATGTTATGGGAAATGTATATTATATGAGTTGTGAAGCCATGGCCATAAGTGAATCCACAAACCGAGTACATTAATCAAACCCAAAGCCTAATGAAGTATTAGGAAAAAATGAGACACTCAGAGCATGAAAACCCTGTGTCGTATGTGATATGATCTTTGTGGGAAGTCATGTTATGTTTCATTGTTTGAATAAGCTATGTATGCCTACTATTCTTTTTCTGTCTCATAGGCCATTCGCTCGCCATTATCAGCAACGTCGTATGATACGTGCACTATTCATAGCGTACGCGAGTCACTTTTGCAAGGTATGTGGAATGTCTGTACCAGATATCTATGGGGCAAACCATTCCCGACACCGTCTACGCGAGTTCATTTCGGGCTACTCCTGGCCAGTTATGTGAGGTATTTCCGGGCGAGGAGGCACGATAGGCCGGGTATGTGACTTATCATTCCGGTTACTACGGGGATATTGCGACTTATCATTCCGGTTATCTCCGGTGTGATAACATGACACCGTCTACGCAAGTTCATTTTGGGCTACTCATGGCCGGTTATGTGAGGTATTTCCGGGCGCGCATGCACGACAGGCCGGATATGGAACTTATCATTCCGGTTATTTCCGGATAATGCGACTTATCATTCCAGTTATCTCCGACGTATCATTCCGGTTATCTCCGGCAAGATAACACGCGTATACGGCAAGATAAGTCGCGTATCCATTGGCGATAAGTCGCTTTTCAGGTAGATAATCCGCATATTGGCCCTAACTAACCCGCATTGCAGAGAAAGACCTTTCATATCTGGCGAAAAATGCTCGGATAGGCATAAATGAACTCGCGTATTCAAGGAGATGCCTACCGGAAATAGTTCGCGTTGATAACGAATATTTCCCGTCCATATGACATAAGAGAAGTTATTAACAAACCCTATAGGAAACACTGATAAGCGAAAATATAGGTATATTATGATAATGAACATAACCCGGCACAAAATGGCTACGGTAATTCTATTCACATATCCATTACGGAAACACAGGAGGATTAAGTTACTGACTATTACCCGAACACCTATTACCCAAACACAGCGCGGCTAAAAGATTCGCAGAAAGCAGTAATTGTGAGAATTTGCCTGGTCTTCCTACAGCAAACGGGAAAAAAACAAGAAAATACAAATTAATCTCAGCAGTCATGGTCACTAGACTCAAATATAATATGTATGGTCTGAAATATATTGGGTATTTTTAAGGAGAAAATCCCAAAAACACAAAATAAAACACAGAGGCAATGCTTTGTTTCCTTTACACCAGGATCTTTTTGTACAGAGGAGCCTCTTTAAAATTAATTACACAGAAGAGAGTATTCCACCACCATTAAAATGATTTCTATTCATTAAACAAAAACACTTACATATTCATCCTCTTTTACTCAGAGGGATTCACCAAAACATTTTAACAAAAATTACTCTGCCTCCTTTGAAATTTTACACCACTGTGTGTAAATATTTCATTTACATTCATTGCTGTGTGAAAACACAAATTACAGAGATTTACAGATTTACCTCTTCACTGCTGTGTGAAACAATTCATGGTTTTGAAACAAAATTACCCCCTGGTTTTCTTCATTTACTTCTCCTCCTCCTGCACTGTTGTGCATTCTTTTTACTTCTTACATTACAAAAAAATTTACTCTGTTGCGTTTTTCACTTGGCCTTCATTCGCTGTTGCATTTCATACATATTCAAAAATGAACTCTATCTCATTTTTACGAGTTCCCCAGTTCTTCATTGGGTGCTGCTAACCCCTGTTTCTATTCTCCCGTGTGCCATTCACTTAACAAAAAAGTCAACACACATACATTGTGTATACCATACAATTCATATGAAATTTAATAAAACTTACATACCCCATACTTCCGTATATAAAAAAATTACGCGCCGTAAAAACATTAAATACCTTACCAAAAACAAATGACATAATATTAACTTAGGGTATGGGCCATTATCTTACTCCACGCAACATTTAAGTTTGGCAGACCCCGTGTACCTTCCTCCCGATCGAACGACGGAGGATGGATATCGGAAGACCCTTTCTCACCGTACCTTACACCACAGTGCAACTTTGGTAAATCAACGGTTGTAAATGCTGGAGGTCATCGGACGAATATCGGATGGGGTGTTCTGACCGACATTTATCGTCCGATAAATGTCAGGGGGTGATGTCACGACAATCCACGTGCCTCCTCCAAATTGCAATCGGAGCCCCTTCGTACGGAAACCTCTCATGCCAAAAAGCAGTGCGACGAGGTTACTTCCGGTTTGTGGTTTTCTGCTGGGTGGTTTTGACACTGCGTTGACTGCTGACCCGCGCGCGCAGTGAAATTACAAATTTAACACTCCCCTTTAATTTCAGCTGCTAGGCATTCGATCATACCCAGACACTTCCTCAAAAATTCAAAGCTTTTCTGATCTAGTGGCTTTGTCAAGATGTCTGCAACCTGTTCTTGAGTCCTGCAATGTTCTAGGACAATTTCCCCATTGTTCACCAATTCTCTGATGTAGTGAAACCTTGTATCAATGTGTTTCGTTCTCTTATGAAACACTAAATTCTTTGACAATGCAATAGCAGAGCTATTGTCACAAAAAATTACTGTCGCTTTTGCCTGCTCTTGGCCTAAGCTCCTCAACATCCTTCTCATCCAAACTGCTTGACATGCTGCTGATGTAGCTGCCACATATTCAGCCTCTGCTGTAGACAATGCTA
>APFE030722972.1:4328-15617 GCA_000404065.3 Pinus taeda
TTAATTAATTAACTCATGGAGAATTAATTAATTTATTTTTGAAAAACCGTTAAGTTCAAATTCGAATTTTACTTCCTATTTTTAGTCCAGGGACTGACTAAAATAGGAATCCATCCTGAACTGCTAAAAATAACAATTCTATTTTTAGCACTTCCATTTTTCATTCCCTGTTGCCCAAGCTAGCATTGGTACCCAAACTACTATTTTTAGTACTTCCATTTTTAGCATTTCTTGTTGCCATTTTCAACAAAAAGCCCTAAATGCAACTAAATGAGACAAGACCCTTTCAATTTGATGAATTGTCTATACTAGAGAGGGTAGAAAACACAATCAAATGCAAACAACCAAGCAACTGAAAGAAAAAATAATTTTCACTACACTTTTCGAGAAAATAAACTAATGAAAAATACATTCCAATTCCTAATTTCGTAGCAAGTACACTTGAACAGTCCTTTCAAAAGCAAAGATAATTATTTTTCTTTTCAAATGCCAATGCAATCCTAGTCTTCAATGATGCTAACTACAGTAACATATTGATGCAACAAACTAGAATTTTGTACTTTTCATGAAAGGACACAATGAATTTCTCATAAAACACTTCAATGAACAAGTTTCTAGGCAATTGATTCTCAAGCAAATGAAAAACATGAAAATAGAATCTCTTTCAAACTAATGACAAATGACTTAACCAAAAACAAGACAAGTAATGTGATCTATGCCAGAAAAGAGATGTTTAGACAACTAAACGAAAACTTTTCAAACTTGTGTAATGGAGGTCAAAGCCATAGAAGGACCATAAATGAAATGCAAGGAGTAATTGCACCAACAAATTAACTCATTGAGTTCACAATCAGTTGAATGGATGACAATCTAGATGCCCTAGTGCCGCTAACAATCCAATGACCCTATAAATCAAAAGAAAAGATGGAAATTCAACAAACAAACAAACCAAATGAAAAGTAGCTTTCTAGTGAGGGAGAAGATGGTCTAAACAGCGTACAGGGTAGAAATCAAGAGAGAAAAACACATTGGCCAAGATCTGGTGTGAACCCTAATATTCACTTACAGGCATCGGTGCAACTGCCTAATTGACAACAATTATCAGGAAGGGATCCGCGGGACCGTTTCTCAACATATCACGGTGATCGATGCGACTGTTAGTGAATTAAGCATGCTGAGCGAGGATGCAAAGAAAAAATAAAATTTTTCAAAAGTAAAATTATAAGTGCGGACATAAACAATTCCTCTAGCCCGATAACGGGTCTAGCCACTAACAAGACATTCTATGGAAGATTTACGTAGGTTAGAACCAATTAAGAGGGCCTACATCATAGTACGCTTATCCCGTTTGGTAATGACCTTTCTTGCTTGCTCCAGCTATCTCCTGTTTCCTTCTACGAACACCTAAAACAAGTAAACAACAACAAACAACAACTGTGATGATAGACAAATTGTAATTCAACCCACTTAACAAGTCAAGAAGCATTAAGCCATAAACATGTGAGGTGACACATTATGTAGGAAATCAATCGATATTTTCATATATTAAATCAAGAAGAGATTACAACCATTTTCTTGACGTTGTTGTTCTCCTTAGAGAAAACTAGTTTCCCACACACTTCCGTTAGGATTCCATGATGGCCTCAACAATGATAGTTTTAAGGCTCTTCCCTTTAGGCTTTAGCCTAAACCAAATTCACACTTCTCCCTCACACACAACTAGAGAGCTACAACTATGAATAACTTGTTTACTCCAAACTTAATTAGCACTAGCACACCAACATTAGCACTAGCTTGTGCTTGGGAAAAAGGGAGGTTTATATAGCATGAATGGATGGTAGATGGTTCCTCTTCTCAAGGGAGAAGGTCTTATCTCTTGAGGTAGTTCCATCCTTATAGGGGAAAGGAGCCCAAACTAACATCCTCGACTCCATCCGGCTCAACCATTTACCAGACTTCTATTACGAAGCTTCTAGAGATGGAAGCTTTGGCTCCTTTTTTAAAAAACTTTCCAAAAGAGGATCAGTGTGATTGAAACAAAGCTCAGTCACTTCAGTTGGTACTAGGGATAGTGTTAATCCTTGCATATCGGCGTGAAGAGGATAAGGGTCATTAGCGTCGGTCTTGTAAACTGGGAAAAACATAAGATTTTTGGGAAATGATGCAAAAGGGAATTGTTCTGCTCATGAAGAGGGACACAATGGGAGTTTCTTCATGAAGGGAAATCATGTAGGGTTCACTGTAGAGGTACTCCAGGTTCATGGATCAGGGAGTACAGGGACAGTGACAAAATTCTGTGTAATAGCCACACTAATCCTTGGCTAGATTTTTTCCCATGAGGTTTCAAACTGGTGACCTTCACATCACAGAGTGCCTTAACAGTACACCCCACCACTGTGATTGTGAAATGTGCAGTTTGGGAGGGTTGAAGGCTAAAAATTGTGCAGTTGAGAAGGAAAGAAGGAAAACAAGAAGGCTTTCTCATTGTGATTATGCAATGCAAAGTCATGGGAGGCCAATGACTATGTAGTTGAGAAACTTAGTGAGATAGAGAGGACACACTATTGACTGAAACTGTGTAGTGCATGAGAAAGGCTAACTGAGGAGGCAGATTACATAGTGTCTGAGGGTAGGAGGACACTTCTTGAGCACTGTGACTATATAATGTGAAGTACTTGGAGGTAGTGAATGCACATTACATAATTCTAAGGGGTAGGATATGTTGACTGAGGCTTAAGACTACGCAATACGCAATTCAAGGAGACAGTTTGGGAGGAGGTTAACCAAAGCAATATTAATTGCAGAAAATGACGAAGAGTGGAATCCAAGAGGTGATATATGGAACTAGAACATGACTTGAAAATGATCACTCACTTATAGACAATAAACCACTCAACATGGAAGCATTTACCACCCACAATCAACATATTCCTATTAAACGACAGTAGTACAATACTTACCTCCAAGTGCGACACTTAATATACACCTTGCGACACAAGTGACGATACTAGTGAAATAATGCTCAAGTCTTGGGGAATTTGTCTAATGCATGTATTTATGATAAATATAACGAGCAAGAGAATACATCATAACTTCCCTTCAAGAATTTACAAATGACTCCCTTTTACTAGATGTGAAACTTCCCTAACCAGAAGATGACACTTGCGAAAGTAAGAGAAAAGCTCAAATGGCACTCACAAAGGCTAAATAAAGTGAAAGAAACACATGCTATAGTGAAGAGAACACAAAAGTGCCACTTTTAGAAGTGAAAGCAAGAAAAAATGACAATTGCAAACATGAAAGTGACACTAATGAAAACCAAAGTGCACAAAAGCGACAGTTGTGAAAACTCACTGGAATAGTAGTACATTTGCAACCAAAGTAAGAGGGATTATCAGGTGATATTATGCACTAATTGTCAACATAGGTCATGCAGTGTATGACTAGCTAGGGTGCACATTAACCGTTGGGCTTGCTTGAAAGAAGTGTGCATGTAAATGCCTCGAAAGCTAAGCATCTGTAAGCAAGTGACTTTGACACTCAAAATCTCAGAGAAGGATCAATTGACCATGAAGCGAATGAGAACAATTAAGGAACAACCAATCCTAGGTTCATAAGTAGGCTCCAAAATTTGAGTGTAAGCACAATTTTAGAGGGTGTTTGTCGTAGCGAAAACAAATCCTTAAGAGTTTAAGGAACTCATTCTTTTAATAAAACGTAGACTTAAATTCTAGAAAATTCCAGAAACCTTAGCTTCTTTAGAATTATGACAACAATTCTTACACAAAGGTGATTTCTTGATGATTAAGGATGCTATATATATCAACCTTCTAGAGATTCTTCCACCTTAGATACTGAGGCTTATATTACTCAAGATTACATCAGTACTCATAGGTTCAGACTCAAACAATAGTCAATGCATGACTTGAATAAAAAGGGGAAACCAAAGTAAATCAACTTAGTCATTTCGGATTTCCTGAGGTATTCTATGAGACCTTCCACCATTCTTCGATCTTCTTGTAACAAGAATGTCACAAAATCGGCCTTCTAAATAAATTGTTTGAAACTTATTGTCAACTTATTGAGGTTCTTGGACCTCTATAACTTTTTGAAGTAACTTTGATATGAGGTTTTTGAACTCCGATCTTATGCAATCTTAGTTTGTAAAAATGAACTATCTCCATTAAGACTTGATCTTTTTCCAAGTATATTTCTATCTACTGTTGACATGGTTAAAGCACAGGTAGGAACTTCTATTGATTTTTATGTTACGAATTTTCTAAGATTGATTGTGAACCCATTCGTTCCTCTCAGTATTTGTCCTAAGGCCATTAGATTAGCCTTGAGGATTTTTAGCCTACTAAAATGGATGTCCTGAATTAATTCAGATCTCCTGAGAATTTTTTACCCCTATAGAAACCCCTAACGATTCAGATTAGATCCGAGATTTAGAAATTTATGGTTTCAACCTTCTTTAAAAATTTTCCACCAACAGACTTTGGATTCAACAAAACTTTGGTTTCTCTTAATACCGTTGATGACCTTTTTCTTGCATATCTAGTTCAAGGTTGCTCCTGTACCATGGCTCTGATACTATGTTTATTTTTTAGGGCATCGTTTAAGCTGGTAATTACTTCTTATGATTTTAGATTAGCTTAATTGTTTTCTTATAGTCTTTTCATCATAAATAAATTACACAAAGGAGCTCAATAGTAAAACAAAAATACCATAATTATCATAAAGAGTCAGCCACACAATAACACAAGTATTTACCCTAGGAAAATCCACACGGTGAAAAAAACAAACAACCTTTTCCTTAGAGAAATCATCAAATTCAATAGAGATACATCAGTCAAATACATTGTCAAATAGAGAAATAATATAGCTAGGTCAAACCTGGTCCATCACACTCCTAGTCAATTCAACAAGTTGCTTAATAAATTTGATCTTATCTCCTTTTGCTAGAGCATCACTTCAACCTCTTCAATGCAAAGATTCATCCCTCAACAAGGTTCTTCCACATAGATTTGAATATCTGCCATCATAAGGATTCAGTCCTACAACAGTGCTACAAATTCGATCTTCAACAAGGATGCTTCCATAGAAATATATTCCTCATAATTTTGGCCCTCTCCATAGAATGATATCACAAAGATTCATTCTTCCTTTTCATCAAAAATATTATAGATATTTTATCTTTCCTTTCATAAAAAATATTAGCCTCAAACCATCTAAATTGTTTTTAAAAGAAGGAGATGCAAATTGGTTACCGAATGATGAATAATGAGTGCTATATATATAGTTTTTTGTCTTTCAAAAAAGGTGCCTCTTAGACTGGGGTTGACTTGACTAGGAGGAGTGCTGACCTGGCTTCTTGGTGCCAAAATTTCAAATAATAAAAATTCAAAATTTTCTTTTCTAATAACCAACATAAAGAACATGTCAAATATTTTTCTGTTTTATCAATAACATGAAGAGAATTCTTTACAAACACATCAATGACTAAAATAATAATTATGAAGATAGACCATAGCTACAAAATTCAACACATGGAAAAGGACAGAGAAGAGTAGGGTTTTGTTTGAGGGACTCAAGCATAATATTGTGAGAGCTCTTGTGTTGAAGTTCCTAGAATATGAGCAACTGTTTAGAAAGTAAATAGATCCATCTGATTTTTCCATTGGAGAAGTTTTGATGTAGGATAGTCACCCCATATATTTTTAGAGCAAGAATTTACAGGAGTGGGAGAGGAGATAACTAATACATTAGAAGGAAATGACAACAATAATGCATTTTGTACAACTGTGGAAGCACTACATGTTGGATAAACCATTTGTGGTGAAAACAAACAACATTATGGCCAAACTACTTTGTAGCACAACTAAAGTTGTACCGAGGCATGCTCGATGGTAGGACTTATTAGATGACTTTGACATGACCATTGAGTATAAGCGAGAGAAACTCAATGTGGTTGCATATGCCTCAAGAAGGAAGGAACAATTGGGAACATTTGAGGAGGAGGAGAATTTCGTACACCATGAGAGAATTAGATTCAGTTTGTTGAGGAGTTGCAAAGAAGGATTCTTGAAGGATCGAAGAATGATACTACAATTAAGAACATTAAGAAGCAAGCGAAGGAAGGAAATATGGGGAATTTATTGGTGTAGGATGATGTCTTTTTCTATGGCTCATGCATCTATGCTCCTAAGGCAAGTGGCCTCATGAGGGAAATCTTGAAGGAGTGACATGACTCACTTTGGGCTAGTTACCTAAGACAGCAGAGGACATTGACATTATTAGAGAGAGAATACTTTTGGGTAAACATGCAGTGAGATGTGGAGAAGCATGTTTAGACTTGCATTATTTTCTAGTGGGAAAAGTCTGATACTAAGGGAGTGGTAGGATTGTTGCAACCTTTACCAATTCCAGAAAGACCTTAGATGAGTGTCTCGATGGACTTCATTTCACAACATCCAATGGTACAAGGGTATAATGGAGTGTTGGTTATTGTTGATGTAATTTCCAAGTATGCCATCTTCATGCCAACAAATGTACCATGTAAGGTGAAATAGACCGTAGTAGATAAGTTATTCCCGAATGTAATCAAGTATTGGGGTCATCCATTAGTTATTGTATTGAATGAGATACAAGGGAAGTTTTGGACCTCGTTGTTCAATCTTATGGGGATAGAGTTACATCGTTCCAGTTTTCATCTACAGAAAGATTAACAAATAGAACATATCAACTCTTTGTTGGAGGACTACTTGAGATAGTATGTGAGAGGCAATTAGAAGAATTGGCCATATTTTTTGGATGCAATTTTAGTTATAACTTGCAAAAGGGTGCTTTTATGGGATATAATACATTTGAGTTGGTTATTGGGTATATGCTTAATTCCCCGCACATGGTCATGCAGGGATGCTATGGGAGGAGTCACACAACTTTAAAGTTAATGAACTGGTGGCTGAAGACATTGGAGATCTCTCAAGTGAACTTGACAAAGGAAATGGACATGATGAATAAGTGCGAAAATAAGGATAGGATAGATGTAGAGTTCAGTGTGGGCAATATAGTCTTTGTTAAGATGACAAAAGAGAAGTTACCACCACCTACCAAAATGTCTAGATTGTTGCTAAGTAGGTTTGAGAGTCCATTCCTAGTTATGGAAGGGATTGTAGATGTCGCTTATGGATTAGAGTTCCCTTTCCATTTGAGAGTCTGTCATCTCATATTTCATACCATTCAATTGAAGAAGGGAAGGGTGGATATAATTGATCGAAGAAAAGTAGATCCACCACGTGGCCCAAACTTCATTATTGATCATTCAATGTTGAAGCTTAAGGAGATAGTGGGCTATTAGACTTCGAGCATTAGCAACAATAGGAAGAGAGAGTATTTTGTAAGATGGAAGGATGCATCGACATAAGAGAACAGTTGGGAGACATGTGAATAACTTTGGATATGAGTTAAGTAGCTAAAAGCATTTGAAAGGAAACACTAGTTGGAAATTCTAGGGTTACTATTGATGGAAACAACTCATGGTGGGAGAGGATGTCAAGCCCTAGGGCTCCAAGGTGTGCCCCCATCTCAATCAAGAATCAATTCCACCAAGTGGGTTCATTGGTAGACAAAAATAAAATATGCATGGCACCTCAGCTAGTTGAAATGAGGGCATGCTTGGTTAGGTCATGTCAGCTTGGGGCATGAATGACAAAACTTGGGGATTTCAATTGGGCTCATGCGATGATCCATGCATGAGTTTGGGCGAGTTGATGTATGAAGTGGGTGAGCAGAATGGTTGCGCATGACATGAAATGGGCCAAACAAAGGTTGGCTGGGTTGAGGCATGGGTTGACACAAGTGTGGAGAAACTCAATTAGATTTTACCGAGAGACAAGTGACAATTGGGTAGTTATATTATATGTCAGTTGGAATGAATTGACGCATGGGATAAATGAAGGGGCATAAGATGAACCAACGGGAGGGTTCACTTCGCAACCCCCATCACATATATATTATCCGAGGTGAGTTTGGTTGGAAGGAAATAAGTAGTGGAAACATAATGCAACACAAGTAGATCGGTTTAGGGAAAAAGCATATTGGAGCTGGTGACTTGAGTGGGTTTACGGTGAGGGAAGACTATACGAGACCAATTTTTGGTGTTTTGGTTGGAATGAATTTTGGTGGTTTTTGGTCGCAGGGATAATTGGGGATTTCTAGAAATAACAAGCTGAAATTTGGTGTTTTTCTAACAAAATTGAATTTTGGTGTTTTTTCCTTGTAAAAATAGGGATTCATGACGGAGGGCTGGAACTACCCAGCTTTTGGTGAATTCACCTATGTAATGTAAATTGAAGGTTAGAGAGCCAAGTTTTATAAAAAGTTATGCATATTTGATCAATTGTGTTGTTTATTGAGTTTTGTGGTTTGTTGATTTAACTGCAAGTATAATTATTTGAAGAAATGATGAATGTGACAACACATGTACTTGGTTATGTGAAGTAGATGTTATGATATTCCATTGCATAATATATCCAGAACATATATAATAAGTATTGTATTGTGAAGCATAATTTGGGTGAAGTAATATTTTTGTACACTAGTCAATTTTGAAACACGTCAATGTCACACACTCAAGGGGTCACAATGTGCCAAAAGTGTCTTGTAATGAGAAGCCCCTAAAATCATAAAAGTAATGGAGTAGTGAGATGTTTTGATGTAATGTGAGGCTGAAAAGTTTGTTTTATATATATATATATATATATAAAATTTAAATTTTTAATTAATAAGTGTATTGTTATTTTTAAAATATAATTGAATTTTGATTAATATTGATATTTTTCTTGTAAACTCTCGGAAACCCTTGGAATAATAAAAGTAATGGAGTAATAAGATGTTTGATGTAATGTGGGGTTTAAAAGTTCATAATATTATATATATATTATAATTTAAATTTTAAATTTTAAAATTGAATTTTTGATTTAATATGTGTTAATTGAAATTTTGAAAAAATTATGTATTAAGAAATATTAGATTATTTTTTCTTCCTTTAAACATATTAAATTTAATAAAAAGAATTTATTTTAATCTCTACATTTTATTATATAAGTACTATTTTTAAACCATTTATTAATAAAAACAAATTGAAAAATTAAAATGATAGTTTATTAAGGAATTTAGACTTCTGTGATCCATAACATTGTTTAGAGAATTTTTGGCGAAATCACATAAAGAATCATTTGTCGACCCAACCAGTGTGGTTCATCGTCAAGATAAGTTGAAGAAACAAATCCAGCCTAGCATGTTAAATAGTCTGAACAGAGATTCCAACGGCTAATTTAACGAGTAATTTTGACTAAAGGACCCAGGTCAAAATTAAAATTTTTAATATTTTAATATAAAATTATTATTAATTATTTATAATTCATTATGGATAAGTTAATGAGGTAAAAATAATAAAATAAATCATGGTTAGTGTAAAAATTAAATTATTTAATTATTTAAAATATAATATAATTTATTTTATTATATTATTATTATTTTATAATATTAATTTATTTCATGAATTAAGTTTATTAGGTAAAGTATATAAAATAAATTCATGGTAAGTCTCTAAAAATTAATTATATATATATATATTATATATATATATAGATTATATTTAATAGTAACAATAATAATATATTTAAATCATTTATATAATTATTTAATTAATTATAAATTAAATTTATTTAATGGAAAAATAAAATCGGGTTAAAACAAAAAAATATATAAACTAAAAACATGGTTATTTAAAATTAATTTACTTAAATTTATTATATATTACATTAAATAATACATTATTTAAAACTATTTGAAAAATATAAATAACCAAGGCATCTTTAAGATATCTACACCACCAACTTTATTTTTTAATATGTGTTTTTTAAGAAATAATATATTATTAATTGATATAAAAATATTATTAATCGTTTGTAAGGTTTGGATTATAATGAATAAGTGCAGTATAAAAATACTCCTTATCATAAGTTACTAGTTCAAATCTCTCGTAGATAGTTTCACTTACCCAACACAAATTCTTTTAATCTAGAAATGAAAACTAATTATCATCCACATAAATTACAATTTTGAAAATCTAAAAAAATACTCAAATCCCTCCTATTTCAGAAATATTCTAAAATCTACCATAGCAATAAAGATAATCACCATTCACATTACTACCTTACACTTAAGAAACATAAATATAAATTCTCTCTCTAACTACCCACCCAACAAATTTTATAAAATTACCTTCTCAAAATCCCTCGTAATTCCTCTGTGAAAATTGACCATGTAACAAGTTGTTTACGAGAACAAAGCCCTTTATACCATAAAAATTGATCTGGTTCTAAATATGAAGATGCAATAGATACCTTTTGTAACAGTGGTACACCATGTAGATCAAAATATTGCTCCATCTGAAGTATCCAATTTACCGATCCTTGCCATCAAACTTCCTCATCTTGATTTTTCTTGATTTTAGGAGCTCGATCTTGAAATGACTGTAACTATGTCCTTTTAGATATTTAAGTTCTAAAACTACAACTTGTAGTAGTCCTCTGTGTCCTCTTTCCAATGCCACCAGTCTAACCCCAATTGGATTCTCCAATGAAGAGTTATGCCAAATCTCCCACAGTGACCTTATTATAGACTAATTCAGTAGAGCGAATTTGTACGACGTGCCATGTGTCCCTGTTTTGACCTTTGGATCTTAAAAATATATACAAGAAACTACAGTCCGTTCTCTTTGTGTACCTTTCGATGAAATTTCAGTCTGATGCTCAGAACAAAATTTATGATGATTTTCCCTAGGTCACTCGTTTTGAATGTAATTCAAGATTTTGCAAAAGGACCATCTTCCTCAGATCATATCTCCGAAAATATAGCACAAAAATCTCTGAAATTTAGACTCAAGATTTTGTACGATGTCTTCTCAAATGGGTTTTTTTTGTGTCTTCTGAAACGTCACAGAAAAAAAGTTATACTAAAAATTCCACGATGACCTGTTTGGAGCAGAGAAACCCTATAATCCAAAGCTCTGATACCAAATGTTATGAAACCAGCTCAAGAAAAGATAGAAAAGATAGATCAACGCCTTAGAATTCAGCCTCTTCTAGGGGGAAACCTCATTTACATTACATAAATGAACAATTATTGGATGATTCAAATGATAAAACCTCCTTTCTATACATAGGAGTCTAAGGAGTCACAATATAACCCAGCCGACCTAACAATAATAATATAAAGCCA
>APFE030722972.1:16356-38853 GCA_000404065.3 Pinus taeda
CTAAGGGGTCATAACATAATCAAAGCCAACATAACAATAATAATGTAAGGGCACAATAATAACAATAGTGGGCTTCTATGGGGCACAATAGTAATAATATGGGCACTACGTGGGTACATCAATATAATAAGTGGGTTGTACTAATAACAATAAGGGGTTACACTAGTAGTATAGGGGCCTAACATCTCTCAAGGCTTCCTCTCTGCCCTCCAAGATCCTATTTCCTTGCGTTGTTCCTCTGGGATGATCTTCTCCAACCAAGTGGAAAACTGATCTCACACCCTGTTAGAACTGCGTAATCCTCAAGGAATAATTCCTTCTACATGCATGAGTTTTCTTTATAGTAAAACACACGCAATTGGTAGTACACTGTCCTTGACATTTAGTTCAACTAGGTCTTTCTTAGAATAGACATGCATGAGTTACTGATGAGGGAATCTTCAGTTATCTGGAGTACACTGGTTGAGTGCATGCATGCATCAACTAACTAATAACTCACAATTAGTTCCTCAAATAGTTTGGAACTAATTTAACTGGACTTACCTCAGTAAACTGAGTTAACTAATTACAACTCAAATATAACTCAATCTTATCTCCTTAATTTAAGGGATAACTCTTGCATGACTTCAGAAAGACTTCTAACTTGAATTTCTCCAACTAATTAATCCATAATGAATTAATTAATTATTTTCAAGTAGCTGGTGAGACTAAATTCGATTTTAATTCAAGGACAAATTAAAATTGGAATATTCTTGATTCTATTTTTATCATTTTGTGTTGCTATTTTCAACACTACCTCTCAACAAGAAAGGAATTCAACTCGATCCCGATCGTGAACCTTTGGAATGTTATGCATGCAACACTTCTCTATAGTGTTGTTGCTCCAGAAACTCCAGAAACAAAAAAAAACATCCAACCTGAATTAGTATGACGCATCTATCAACAAAGTCTCTGACTGCTATTGGCTTTGTCAACTGAAAACTTTGCACTTCTGCTGACTCTGCCTTTTTGCACTATTGTCAATCCTTCTATGCGCTCTTCAGTATCTGACTGCTCTAGCCTCTGTCACTTTGATCTTTGATTGCATTAATCCCATTGATTCCTCCCGCTACTATGTACTTTGGACTCCCGTAGCAAGGTACGATCCATGAGATAAAACCTCTCAATGTACCCTGCCCAATTTCAGCCTTCTTGGGACTATCACTTCACATCACCCCACCTCACACCTGGAGGTATGGCTGCATGTGATCCCTCTGCCCACTTCTCCAATTATGGCTCCTCCACAATTGTCTGAGACTTATTATGGGACTGCATATTGAGAGGTAATTTACTCTCCCTTTCAACCACCAAGTCTCTAACATTTGTATGCAAGAGCATACAAGTTCTTAACTCATGAACCGATCTGTTTTACCTGTCTCGTGGTGATGTGTCTAAGGAAAACCTTTCCCTTACTAAAGACAACATCGTATCCTTTGTCCTCCAACATCGCGATCGATACCAAGTTCTTCTTCAGTCCAGGCACATACTTCACATCTGTCAAGGTGATAGGAGCTCCATGCTCCCTCTGAAAAGCAACCGTGCCCACTCCTGAAACACTATACCTTTCGTCATCACCCATCTCTACGCGCATCTTGAGGTCTTTCTCCTCCAAGGTACTGAATAAAATTATATCACCGGTCATGTGGAATGAGGCTCCACTGTCAATATATCAAACACAACCCATCATCAATGACACCATGCATGCGATGAGAGTAAAGTCCATTTTGAACTGAGAGGCTAATGCCTCACCTTTTGATCCTTTAGAGGATTCCTTCTTGGACTTCTTCGATGGGAAATTAGTCGCATAATGTCCCATCTCGTGACAATTAAGGCATCTCACTTTAGACTTGTCACCCTTCTTCCATCCATTAGAAGAATTCGATTTGGAATGGGAATCCTCCCCCTCCCCTTTCTTTGCCTTAATCGCTAAGGCCAGATTTTCTTCATCGTCATCCTTGGATGAAGAACCATCTTGAGTGCTCCTCCTGATCTCCTCCTGCATGGGATCCGACCACAGTTGTTCCCAATCCAGCAGTTTCTCCCTCCCATTCATAAGGTCCTAGTAGCTATTCCATCTCTTTGGAAGGCCAAGGAGAGCAAGGCTCACCATATCATCATTAGTAGTAGTTATTCCCACACTGCTAAGCTCATCTCTGCAAGTGGTGATCTTCTTCAAATATGTGGAAATATTATCGCCGTTCTCCATCTTGATTCTTCGAAGCTTATCCTTGAGTGCCAATTTCTTGTGGTCGCTACTGTTCTGGTAGAGATCCTTCAATGTCTTCCACATTGAAAATGGAGTATCCTTCCCATGGAGACTCAAGACAATATGGTTTCGAACTCCCTCAAGGATGATTCGTCTCGCCTTCGCCACATACTTCTTCCACTCAGCCAACTGTTGTGCATTAGTTGAATTTGGCTTTGGGATATCTTAATCAATAAAATCCTTCAAGCCATTTTCTTCTAATACACCTCCATGTGATCTTTCCATGCTATGTAATTCGAGCTACCTTCCAAGGCATACTCGAGTCTCAAGCCATATAATGCCATTGGCCAACCTTGAAGTATGATAAGAATTCGATTTGCACCTGCAACCCCGAACTTCAAACTTCGAATTCTCTTCTCCACATATTGTTCACAGTTTCAATAAACTAGGCTCTGATACCATGTAGAAATTCTGCAAATTCTCTACAAATCTCGTTCGAAGATCATGTAGAGGATTTGACTATAGATTAACTTGATAATGAAATATAACCAAAGAAAAATACTATAACCTACTTCTAATATCAATTTGCGGAAGCTTAAAGATCGAGCTGAATCAAAGCTGAACAAATATAACCAGAAGAAGAAGAATCAATCACACAATACAAATGAAAATACTTTGGGGAAAGCCTCAGCTAAAAAACCTTTCTATCTGTATTATCATACAAGGTGGAAATACATAGGAATTATACAAAGCCTTAGCTCTCACAGCTAACTAGCTCCAGTACAATCCTCACAGGCAATCTTGGCTTCTCTCAAGCCTTCCTCTTTTCCCTCCAAGCTCCTATTTCCTTGTGTTGTTCCTCTAGGATGATCTTCTCCAACCAAGTGGAAAACTGATCTCACACCCTGTCAGAATTGCAAAATCCTCAAGGAATCTTTCCTTCTGCATGCATGAGTTTTCTTTATAGGAAAACACATGCAACTGATAGTACATTTTCCTTGACATTTAGTTCAACTGGGTCTTTCTTAGTATAGACATGCATGAGTTACGAATGAGGGAATCTTCAGTTATCTGGAGTACACTGGTTGAGTGCATGCATGCATCAACTAACTGATAACTCACAATTAGTTCCTCAAACAGTTTGGAACTAATTTAATTGGACTTAACTCAGTAAACTGAGTTAACTAATTACAACTCAAATATAACTCAATCTTATCTCCTTAATTTAAGGGATAACTCTTGCATGACTTCAGAAAGACTTCTAACTTGAATTTCTCCAACCAATTAATCCATAATGAATTAATTAATTATTTCCAAGTAGTTGGTGAGACTAAATTCGATTTTAATTCACAATTTTAATTCAAGGACAAATTAAAATTGAAATATTCTTGATTATATTTTTATCATTTATTGTTTCTATTTTCAACACCTCATTGTTTCCTTGTTATCTTTCTGTTCTGAAGGTGTCATTCAATTCTGGACAGTGACTTAGGCTCTAGGCCTGAAACATGGCTAAAATCCTGAGGATGCTGGCACAACACTGAGCAAAATAGTCCCCGGACACTTGCATGCCTTGTCATGAGAGCTTCCAGAGCCTCCTGGACACTGCCAGGCCCATAGCATGGGAGAGTTCGAGGGTCAAGTGGTCTAAAACCTCAATGGGACCTAGGGGCTAGTTACCAGAAAGGTTGGGATGGTTCTTAGGAGTCGCGTTGCTGATGTTGAAGGTTTGTATGGTGTGTTTTCGTCGGTTCCACTTCCTTAACATGACTTATGAGGTCGAATCATATCATAGTAACTTCTCATCACATGTTTACCCCCATTGGCTAATTACTTGGGTAGATGTGGGTGGAGGGAATTGTAGAGTGGTAACAAAGCATGGTTCACCCCTTGGACTGGATAGGCGGTGTGTTCTTCATGCATTCATGTTGGTTGCATATGTGTTCCTTATGCTTGTAGTCCATGTGCTTGTTGCATTTGCATTGTGTTGATCATGGTTGTAGTGATGTCACCATGTGAAGGTTGATGGTGTTGTCGTGGGATGTGTCGTCATGAGGGTATGGTTGTATATGCATTTATTAGCATGTTGGTGTCTACATGTTGTTCTGCATGCATTGTTATAGTTATGGTTATACATGTATGGTAGGTCATACATGGATTGTGAGGTCACTATATGCAATTAGGTCATCATGATAATATTGGTATGTTACAATGCTAATGTGTTAGATGAGATAGAGCAGGAGATGTAGATCATCAAAGTGAATTTGCAACATTGGACCTCGAGGCGAGAGCATGCTGTCATACGTATTTGTATGTTGGGCATGCAAGTATGCAGGTTAAGGATTGTTATATGCATTATGACTAGGTGTATGCCTTTCATTCTATTATTGTTATGGTTACATACATGATAGATGCTAGTTGATCTGTGTAGTCATATGCACATGTGTCAGATAGTCATGAGTGATAGTAACATGTGGTTGTATGCATTGTTAATGTTGTTTTATGTTAGATAACTTGATGATTATGTTATATGTTGTTGATGAGTATGTTATAGATTAACTTGTTGTTATATGATAGTTAGCTTGATGATTAGGTGATATGTTGTTGATGAACATGATATATATCTTGTTGTTGTTATATGCTAGTAACTTGATGATTACACGATTATAACATTAATATCTTGATGTTATATGTATCATGCTAAATTGGATTGGCCTATGCAAATGTTTAAGATTATGACATTCAAGTATGAGTCAACTTATTTGTGATACTGTGTTGTATTAATCTAGATTGATCGTACATATATGATTGTTATGCATGAACGACAAATGTTTATGAGCTTATGATGTGAACATGTTAGTTAGTCACTGTTATGGATATCATGATCTTATTTGTGTTTGAGCTTATGTTTTGTGAAGGTATATCGTGCTAACTAAATTGATTGTGCAGACAAGATAGCCTCCCCTGAGATATATTAAGTTATGAGTTGCTTATGTCGGCTACTTGGTGCTTGAATGTTTAATTGTGTCATCTATTTGGTGTTTAAGTGTTTGGTGTCTATCATTTCGTCTAGTTTATTTATTTAACATGGTATCTTTGCAAGTTGGTTGAATGTTTGATGAATTGCATAATATTACTATGTGTATGTAAGATTTCATGAAGGAATTATTTTTCTTTAAGATGGTTGTACTAACACATACATATTGAGACAGTTGATATGTACTTGAGTGTAAGTAGGCAATAGTTGTAGCATTATGTCTAATGACTATGAGTTTACTATGGATTATGACATGATTGTTAGTCTTGGTAAAGGTTGATTTCAAATTCATAGATATGATTGTCTTGATATTTTGAACATGTGGTTGACATGTGTGAGTAGTTGCAGGGTAACGTGCTTGGCATTAGTATGATAAGATAATAGTTATTTTGTTTATATAACTATCCAGTGGGCGATGTGACAATACATAGTAAGACTCAGTTGCAACAACGTAAAGGTAAAAGAAAGGAATTGGGAAATAATTCCTTTGGCTATGTTTGGAAACCCTAATTCCAAATGAATGAGTGCTTTGCATACAAGAATTCTTCTTAACCTTGATCTCATATGATATTATGTGGGTATGTGTTATATTCATGGACATGTATTTGACATGTATAACATTTGGTGTCTAGTTATAGCTAGATCTATCAAGGGAATTGGATTCCCTTGAGAGAGGGTGTGGATGTGTTCAGTTGCAAGACAACATGCTTGGCACAACAAGGTAAGGTAATTAGTGAATTGTTATGTTTATTTATGCATTGTTTGTTACGTGTTGATGGCAGTATGATGCAAGGGATTGCATGGAAAAGAGGTTTCCATGAAATCTCGAAGAAGGCTTAGGTTGAGATTTCCCTTGGAAGCACTAGGAACCATGTGGATTGATTTATGGTGTTTTTTGTTAATCTTGTTCTTTTGGTATTTTGGTGATTTGTTGTGCTTGATTACGATTTTGTTTGCATCTTGTGCATGGACATGTCACTTTGTTTGCAGTGTCGTATTGTTGTTGGTTTTTCATAGTTTTCTTCTTGTTTAGTCTTGCCTTTATGTTTTGAGAGTCTTGGGAATTGGTTAGGGAAGGAGGAAGTTAATGTAGCTTAGGGAGAGCCGTGTGGTACCTGATAGGTAAGGTAAGACATGGATGAAGCCCGATGCATGTATAAGGGCAGTTGAAGGCAAGAGTAAGACATCTCGTTGGACTGGTTGGGTCCATTATTTTAAATGGATGGTGGCAGGAAAATCATGAGAAAGTTATCAGAAAGGGTAAAAGTAAATGGATTTGAGGTTTCAGATGCCTTGGCTATGTTGGGAATTGTTGTTCGCAATATTGTGCTTGTTGCGCATGAATAAAGGAAGTTCTCTTGACCTTGGCCTTATGATATCTAGTAATTATGTTGTGATCATGATTATGTTGATGTCTATACGTGTATACATGCATGTATGTCATGTCCGACAGGGTCATCATGGATCACGATTATTAATGCTAATTTTTATATGTATATATTTATGTATGCATGTCATTGTATATCATATTGTTTAATGCTAATATTTATATTTACTTATATGTATAGATGTATGTTGATGTATGACAAGGTCACTAGGAATCATTCTTGTGGAGGAATGATTCCTTACACAGGTGAATGACATGAGGAGGTTCTTGGTTTATGAGGAATCAAGTGGAAGAGTAGTCATGATAAATATATGAGGTCAGTATCATGTGGATACGAATTGATATTATATGCTTGCATTATACCTATGTTTATGTTATGACATGTAACGTTAAAGGATACATCATCGGAATGAAAACAATGTGCTTTGTGGCATGTGAGGATAAGCATGAATGGTGGAGAGACATTGAAAGCAAGGTTTCTTGGTAGAGATAGTGTGGTTTTGGATGTGTGGTACTATTGTTGTGCATATGTTGTATATGTTGTACATATTTCATTTGTGATGTTATGAGCATGCGACGTTGTGTATATATAGTGTGTGTACATGTTGTTTATGAAATGTTAGGTACAGGGTGGTACAGATGGTGTTGTGTGAATATTGCATCTGCGGTGTTGGGTAAAGATGGTGATATGTACATGTTGGATATGCAGTGATGTGTACATATTGCACTGTATGCATGATGGATATGCGATGTTGTGTGCATATGGTTCTATGTGTGTGTTGGATATGCAGTGTTGTGTACATAGAGTGTTATGTACTTGTTGTATATGCAATGCTATGTACATATGGTGTTGTGTGCAAGTTGTACATGTAGTGCTATGTACATATGGTGTTGTGTGCATGATTGTACAAGTGGTGCTATGACCATGTGGTGTTGCATACATGTTGTACACATGGTGTTGTGTGCAGGTGGTGTTGTGTGCAGGTGGTGTTGTGTACATGTCATGCATATGGTGTTTTGTACATGTGGTGTCGTGTACATGTCGTGCATGTGGTGTTGTGTACATCTGACATTGTGTACACATTGTACACGTGGTACGATGTACATGTGATGTTGTGTACACATTATGCAGGTTGTGATGTGTACACGTTGTATAGGTGGTACTATGTACATGTTGTACATATGGTACTGGTAGAAATGTAGTATTGTGTGCATGTCGTACATGTTGTGTTGCGGGCATGTGGTACTATGTATGTGCATTGTGCAGTTGTAGTCTTATGACATGTGTATTCTTTATGTTTTACTTGGTGTAGTACATGTATATTGTGGTATTGTACATCGAGTATAGACGTATTGTGTGGTGTTGTATACCAAATGTAGGAGTATGTATTTTGTTGTGTTGTATACTCGGTGTAGGTGTATGTGTTGTATTTCAGGTGTAGGTGCATGTATTGCATGGTGTTGTATGTCGTGTGTCGTTGTATGTGTGTGATGCACACTATGTGTATGTGCACATGGTTGAGAAGAAGGAACTCGGCGTTTGTAGGGTGTGGCAATAGATCCAGAGTTCGTACGGAATAAGGACAAAGGTAGAAGTTGAGGATTGATTAAATGATAAGTATCAATATTTTATTTTAGTTTTATTATGCATGTGATTTATGATTCTAGTCTATGATGATTACATGTGATCTATGATTCTACTTTATAATGGTTACATGTGATTTATGATTTTGATCTGTGATGGTTTTGTTTGGAGCTAACCTGATGTGATTTGTTTATACATGATGATTTGGTCAAAGATTCTAGCTTGACTTATTGTGATAGGAAGTAAACATGATTGCAAGTGTACCTTATTGACGAGCTACCAATGAGGCATGATGTGAATTTATTTCAATTTATTTTAAATCTAATGGAAATTATGTGCTTGGTACAAGAATGCATGAACATGCCCAGTTGGGTGGTTGAAATTGACTGCAAGAAATTGCAACAACAAAAGGAATTGGGAAATGCAGCAATATGTTGGTAAAGTATTCAGGAGCAGGGACATTGTTACCCAATAGTGTTTGTTGATTTCCATGAGAATGTTATGACCGGTATGATGGTTTTAAGGCAAGGATATGCCTTGGTTTTTGTATCTTCTGATGTGAGGAAGCCTTGCCAAGGGATGGACTTCTTGGGATGGGGGTGCCAGCGGAATTTGAAAGGTGTGTGACTGCACAGAAGGGGGTGACCTAATTTCCCGAGGGACTATGTAGAAGAGAAGGGAAGGTCGGGGATGGATTTGTTTTGGTCATTAGAATTACCATATGGAATCATATGCACATTAGGAGTGTGGCCTGGAACAATGAGCCAGTAATTTTCACTAAGAGGACAAGTAGCACAGGATTGTAGCATTGGACATTAGATGCAGCTTTAAATTTGGTAGTGGATTCTAGAATTCCTGGGAAGGAGGTGAATCCTGGTACTACTTTTGAGGTTGGAGGTGTGAGCCTCTGGATTCCCCTGTTGTGGATGCAGGCATTATATCCTTTTGATTTGTTGGTTAAGAAAATGTGCATATGTGTATATTATTGTAAATATTGTATTGAGCTGGATTTATAAAGCTCCATAGGTATTATGATTATTTGTTGGGTGAAGCAAATGTGTATGTGTGTATATGTTTTTATTGTAAATACCGTAATGAGTTGTGTTATAAATCTCCAGTAAACGATATGTTTGTCATGTTTTAGCAGATGGTCCTCATAAATACTGCAACAAGTTAAAGTTATAAAGCTCCATGGGCAATATGTTTTGTTTCCAGCAGTCTTTTTGGTTATAGGTGTCATTGAACACCGAAGACGGTGTTCCCTCAAGGGGGAGGGTTTTGTAACAACCCTGGTTAAAAGTCCATGTAAAAATATATAAGACCACAATGATGGGACACGTATTCCAAGCTGAATGGTGGGGAAAAATCGTAGTGGGTGTTCATTCAGTTTATTATGGCTAAGGAAATTGGCAAAGGAAATGGAAAAGGCTTTTGAAAGGCAAAATGGCATTTTGGCACATTTATTTATGAAAATAATGGAAATTAAGAGAAAAGGAAGGTGAGAGGTCACATGTTGCATATGAGGAGGAAAATGAAGGAAAATAATGGAAAATGGAGAAAATAGAGGCCCCATTGATAAAAAGGCTTTTGGGGATTAGTTGGCAAGCTTGGTCAGTTCAATTTTGGTGAAGCTCTCTTATATTCTCTCTCATACTCTTAGACACTTAGATTTTTCTTGGAGCACTCTTGGAGGAGTGTTGATACTTGGAGTTTTGGTGCAAAAAGGAAAAGAAAGAGTAGGAAAGGCAAGAGGACATTGGGATCAGTAGCTACAACGGATTTGTCTTACAGGTACCGAGTTACATGTATGTTTTCCTCACTAGTTTTGGCATGCATGGCATATGCACGTGGATTATTGGTCATGATCTGTCACTGGCATGGAGGATTACCTGGATTGAGGTTGGATTTCCTAGCCTTTCCATTCCTAGATAGCCCATGGTGGTTGTGGATTCATTTATTTATTTTCTGGTTGATTCTCATGTTTCCTTAGCTTGGGTTGAGTTATTAATTCCTGGAAGTCCTAGTTGGACAACGCTATAGAATCCCTGTAATAGCTTGGGTTGAGTTACTAGTCCTGGAACCTTTGGTTGGACGAACACTCTGGAAGCCCTTTGTGGATTGAGTTACTAGTCCTTGAAGCCCTGGTTGGAAAAACACTTTGGAAGCACGACGATAGTTGTGGGTTGAGTTACTAGTCCTAGAAGCCTTGGTTAGAAAAAAATGCTCTGGAGCCCTAGAATGCTTGGGTAGAGACCAATTTGATGGTGGTTTTGTGATGTCCAGCTGTGAGGTGGAATCATTGTTTGATGGGTTGAGGTGGATGGCCTCTGGAAGCCCTAGATGGTTTTGGATTGATGTGTTATATGATATCCCACGTTCATGCTTGGAATATGGCACGTGGGTGAATGGTTGAAGAGAGATTTGGCTAAGCCATTTTATGGTGGGGTGGAAAGTGGAAGTCCCATCCCAGGTTTGAATTTTGCATCATCAATATGAGATTATTTCTCATGTATTTCTATGAGTATTATGTTGGTTATGTATATGTTTTATGATAGTAGCTATGTATGGCTCTCATCATGTTTTTACTTGTAAATGGATGGACAATGTATCTATGACCTAATGGATGAAATGGCAGCTAATGTGTTGAGGCGTCAATGCTTCTTAGTGATTCTTACCTAAGTATGAAACCCCTATGCTTAGATATGTTATTTACACCTGTAGATTACATATTCATGATATGTTTGACGAAATGCTTGTCATGGCTCGTAGGGGTCCAATCAAGAGCCTATTCAAGTATTTTCATTTGCCTCATTTTTTCCTTGTTATCTTTCTGTTCTAAAGGTGTCATTCAATTTTTGGCAATGACCTGGGCTCTCGCTTGAAAAGTGGCTCAAATCCTGAGGGCGTTGGCACAACACTGAAAAAAATAATCCCTGGATGCTTGCATGCCTAGTCATGAGAGTGTCCAGAGCCTCCTAGACACTGTCAAGCCCATAGCATGGGATCATCCAAGGGTCAAGTGGTCTAAAACCTCAATGAGACATAGGGGATGGTTACCAGAAAGGTTGGGATGTTTCTTAGGAGTCTTGTTGTTGATGTTGAAGGTCAGTATGGTGTGTTTCCATCAATTCCACTTCCTTAACATGACTTACAAGGTTGAATCATATCATAGTAACTTCTCGTCACATGTTTACCCCAGTTGGTCGGTTACTTGGGTAGATGTGGGAGGAGGGCGTTACATCCATGTATGTTTTTCAAATGATGTGTAATATTTTTTTTTTGTATATATATTGCATCAGTGTCATATGTCATGAGGTAACCTCAATTATACTTCGAAATTTTGTGAGTCTGGGTAATTGGTCTCTTCAACCTAGTACAATGGTCAATTGAGAATTATGAATATGTATCCCTCGTGTATTTTGCTACGACCAGGTGTAGATTTTATCTAATACTAATCATTTCTATATATATATATTATATATATATATATATATATATATATATATATATATAATATATAATATATATTTATTACATATATACATAGCCTTTACATCTGTTAGTTCTAAAAAAACTCTTAGACAATTTAGAAAAAGAGCTAAATGGAATTTTATTGTTGGCTTTTAGATATGGAAAAAGAGTAGTTTAGCTTCAAGGAACTTAGGTGCAACTATTTTCAAATTGCAGTAAGGTCCATGAAGGGTCTATGAGATAAAAAAAAAACTACTATAGCAATTTTTCTTCCTTTTATTTTTTGTTAATGATGATTATGTTAATAATTAAAAGACATCTATATAATTTTATGACAGGATTGAAAACCACTACAAAACACTTTGGTTTTGTCATATGCTGTAAATAATAAATTCATGTTTTGAATTAAGAAGGTGATTAAATAAGAATTTATTCAAACATTTAATACAAAATTCAAGTCATTACTATCTAATTGTTTTCACAATGACTGAGGTTAGGATGGTGGAAGAATTAGAGTTGAGTGATTCATGAAAACCCATGTACAACATGTAAAATTCAAGATGACCTAGAAAATGAGAAAAACAAGAGCATTAATCATAAGGATGAGCCCCTTCAAGTGTTTCATTTCTTGGTTTTTTTGACATGGGGGATTTCTTTGATGTGAGTTTGTCGCTAAAAAGACATTATTTAAATCACCATAAACCCAATTTGAAATCCATCATGCAAAGCCCATTTTTTTCTCTACGTCTTATATATAATAGATTTAGACTTTCTTGAAATCTACTTAGAACATCCTTGAAAATTTCACAGAATATTCATAAAAATTTCTGGAACATTCCTGGAATATGCCTAGAAAATATTGAGGATGGCTAAAATCCCCCGAGAAAAAAAATTAAAAAAATAAATAATTAAAATAAAATAAAATAAAATAAAAATAAAAATAAATAAAATAAAATAAAATAATAAATAAATAAATAATAATAAAAATAAATATATAATATTATATATATATTATATATATATATATATATATATATATATACTCTAATATTAATTATATATATTATATATATATAAAAGATTTCCAAATCCCCAAAATACAAAGATTTTTTTTTGGAGGAACATATCCCCATATAGGTAGGTAGTTATGCAATATGAAAAAATGAGAAAATTGTTAAAATATATGAGTTGATTTGTGTGATGAGAGGCTCATTTTACAACCCAGTATGAAAGAGATGTGTAATTGCTTCCATGCTTAACATCGAGTTGATACATGTACCTCCCTTTTAAATAAAAATAAAAAATGATGTCGGTTATAATAAAAACAAAATATTTTCTAAATAAAAAAAATGTTGGCCAAAATAAGAAAACAAAAATGAATATACATATTTGGTTAGTTTATTTAAAATCATTCTAAAACATCAGTAACCCCATTCTCACAATGTTTACTATGTTGGTTGTTGATATTACAACCTAACGCGAAAAAATATGTGATAAAATATTTTACTCTTATTCTCTGCATAAATAAAGTATTTTGATGTCATGTTAAGTAACATAATTTTATATCACATTTTAAAAAGAGATAAAATAATTAAAGTAGAAAAATATATGATATTTTCACTTTATAGTTTGAGGAAGATGTATAATTCTTATACTTTTTAAAAATATGTCCTTATAGTACTTAAATGAACTATTCTTAATCTCTGTATTAACTAATATAGTTCAATATCAACCTATTCTTAATATCCTTATTAACTAATATATTTCAATATCATCTTCTAAGAGAGAGAGAGAGAAAGAGTTTTAATGTTGACCATAATAAAATATTTTAATGCCAAAGAGAAAAACTAATTGAAAGTAAAAAAAATTAACTACTTTTTAATAAGAAGGAGGTGTAATTCATTCAATTATTAATATAAACTTATGGCTAGAAAAGTATCCATAATAATAAAAAAAATCAATGTGGATGATAAATAAAATATTTTAATAGATCTAGTTAAATAATATATATAATAAAATAGTATCATTGGTTGGGCGATCGGGAGGACCTAAGAGATTTGAGAGTATTTGCCACTACTAATCACGGGTTTACCAAAGTCGCATACTTTTTGGAGGAGAGTGATCCTCATACATCCTAGCGAGTTTGGAAATCACAAGACAAGTGGCCTGAAGACTAGTTACTACATTCATGGCCCATCTTGAATCAATGCCTCCAAGATAGGAAAATTCAAGTCGCCACAGTTTTGGATAAACTCCAGTGGGGGTATAAGCCGAAAGAGATGTTTATAGCTCAGGAAGCTTACAATATGTTGGAGGGGCATACAAATCTTCATTATGATCTTATTTGGTGTAGGATATTGACAAACATCTTTTGACCAAAGGTGACACATATTTAATGGCTTGTAGCGAGGGGAAAGCTTCTAACCTGGGACCACCTAAGAAGTAAGGGATAGGTTATGCCTTCATTCTCCCCCCTATGCAGAAAGGAAGGGGAAATGGTGGAGCATATATTGAATACATGTCCATTTATTGAGGATATATGGAAAATAGTCCCTATTTTATTTAGGTATTTGGATTGCTCCCCAAATAGTATAGTGGAAACTCTAAAGTTCTAGAATTTAGTTATCTTTAGAAGTTTGGTCATGGATGATAGTCGCAATATTTGTGTTATGGAATGTGTTGAAGAAAGGAATCGAAGGATTTTTAAAAATCAAATAATGCCACAGGAGTATGTTTGGAAAATTATTAAATAAGATCTAAGGGAGACCATATTTTTGGAATCCTGCCTCTTGGAGGATTGGAAAACAACTCAACACGAGGAAATAATTTTAAAGGTGTTGGACATATCCCAAGATATGGTGGCTCCTAGCAAACATAATTGATCGACAAAAGTTAGACCTTCATGAACTCACTTCACTTTGCCACCACCTAGCTTTATCAAGTTAAATTTTGATGGGGCTTCTAAAGGAAATCCTGACCTGGCTGGTTACGGAGGAATAGTCAAGGTTTTTGTAGTAAAAACATTAAAGGTCTATGCAAGGAATTGTAGACTCACCAACAACAACATAGCAAAGTTTATGGCCTTGGAGAAGGGGATGCAAATTGCAAGGGAAGAAGGTTTCACAAGGATTTAGCTAGATGGGGATTCTCAATTAGTGATAACCACAATGCAAAAACTTATCTATTGGACCTTGGTGAAAAAAGTAGTGAAGAGATGGTGACTAGAACTTTCGGTTTCCTAGATTCAGAGGCTACTATCAACCTTTGATTATGTTTACACTTGTCACTCCTACATAACCATAAATAAAGTAGTTGATTTGTTAACTAATCATGGAAATCAAGCGAAAGATTTGAATTTTTCTTTTGTATGGCCTCTACAAGCTCATTTAACCTAGTCTAATAAGTTAGACATCATATTGGATGAAGACAGAACCTCCTTGATGGGGGTGAATGAATGAAGTAATTAATACCTAGGTGATGTCGCAAGCTAGGGGTCTGCCATAATAAAACGCACACAAAACATACACAAAGATATATTTCACAATTGAGGAATAAATCATTAATAAATAAAAATATTTACAAGAGATTTATTGGCCTAATCATTGGCCTCTCATTCCTCACTCTACTACTTGCTTGATGGAACTAAGAATGCCCACTGGTAGAAAGATTCATCCTTCTAGTTTGATGGACTGATTGGATTGATAGAGAACCCTCTGGTACCTTTCCTTTACTTTTTGGCTTGGTTGGAAATGAAAGAAAGAAATGACATATATAATAGGTCTCATTCATGACTGGAATCACTAGTTGAACTAAGCCTTTCATCTCTCTAGTAAATCGAAGCGTTCATTAAGCTGCATATATCAACCTGTCTTAATTAACCCGTCTTTAAGCCCATAGATATAAAAGAGTCTAAAGCGCCTGGCTTACCCCACCCTAGGCTTATCTTTTTTTAGGCTTACCTCTGGCCTTTGTCCCCTTGACCTCGACCCTCGCCCTTCGACCCTTCAGCCCTTCGGTCCCTTCGACCCCGCCCTAGGCCTATCTTTTTTAATATTTGCCTTTCCTCAACCCATACTGGGCCCCATTGGTGGATGATTGGAAGGTGGGGTGAAGGGGGACCCATTTCAGGAGTCCCATAAAGGTTTTTGAAGGTCAAGGAGGGGTCCCATCTTACTTAAGGATGCGGGATTAGCAAAATCAATGCAAATTTGGTGCCATTATGGGGCCTGATAAAGGTCCCCAGAATGGCACCCTCTGTGCATTGATTTTGCCAATCCCGCATCATTAAGTAAGATGGGGCCCCTCCTTGACCTTCCACAACCTTTACGGGATTCCAGAAACAGTTCCCCCTTCACCCCACCTTCCAACCATCCACCAATGGGGCCCCTCCAACCTTCTTTTTTAATATGCCCCTTCGCCCTTCGGCCCCTTCGACCCCGCACTAGGCTTATCTTTTTTAATATTTGCCTTTCCTCAACCCATACTGAGCCCACCTCGGCCCAACCCCTTGGACCCTCGACCCAAGGGTCTCCTTTTTTCTTTTTCTTTTTTCTTTTCAAGGAGGTGGGGACTTTTTTCAAGAAAGAATGAAGGAATGAACCAAGAAATCCAAAAGCCATTCTAGGGAGGACACCTACATTCTTGACATTCTTGGGGCTCGGGACCATAAATCCTAATCTTTTTTAATATTTGCCTTTCCTCAACCCATACTGAGCCCACCTCGGCCTAGCAAGTAGGTCTAGATCCTAAACAAACTCCCAAAATATCTCTCATGATCCATAAAAACTCTAACGTAATCCCTTATCCCTAGATAATATCTAACTAACCTTCAAATCTCTTAACTCTTCCAAAATACTCTCAAACCTTCTCATATTTACAATAATTCTCATTCTCTCCTAAAACTATAGGAAAAGACAATAAATAATCAAATTCTAACTTAGGAAATTAACTCCTTTAGTAAACATTCAACCCTAGGTTAGATGCTCCTGCATCAGACTCCCCATGTAAAAGAAAATCACGGTCTGCTGACCATATGTCTTTATAAGTTGATAAAACTCCTCTTGGATCCCAAACTTTAGTCTCTTGTTGATCATCCATTTTTTGTTGTTCTGCTTCAATGGTTGTGACTTTTAATGCTCCGGTTTTCCAAATTTTATGTTGCAATTCTTATCCTTCTTTGTTGATGTATACTTGTGTAGTCAAATGTATCATTTTGTTGTCATTCTACCTCATCTTGTAATATCTTGGTTTAAGTGTTTTTTCCATTAGTTTCCTTAATTCTTCAATTTCAATATCTAATCTAGTTTCTGAGTGGATTTTATTGTTTCTAGCTTGGAATATCAATTCATCATCTTTAACATTAAATTTAGATTCCACAATTTTACTGCTTGAACATTCATCTTCCTTATCTGCAACTTGCTTAGATTCAGGTTCCATCAACATCTTTTCTAGCAATTGTAGTTCTTCTTCACATTTCATAAGCATTTTATGGTCACGTTCAGAAATCATTTCAATTGACTCATCTTCATCTCTACATGAAACAAAATTAGTGTCTTGTCCATCATCTGCAACACATCCTGCATCCAAACACCAATTGTCATATTTAAAAATATAAGGCTTTATAGTCTCAACAAATGGTTTTGTCCTCAAGCCTTTATGTTGATCTTCTAAATAGTTTGTGGTGCCATCTGTGAGAATCAAATCCACATTCATATCAATAGATTTCATTTCAACATCATCATCATCCTCACCAAGAATTGGTCCTTTTTTCTGGTTCATAAATGCATACATTCATCTTGGTTATCTGGAGTTTTTCTGCTTCCATGAACAAAACTTTCAACTTGTGCTTTCATCTTCTTGCAATCAACTGCTTGATTGACCATCTAACTGTCTTCTTCATTATCCAACCATGTTTCTGATTTTGTAGCAGTTCCATCAACACATCAAGTCATGTCTTCAACTCAACGATCTCTTTCTCGAACTCCTCATCACTTATGCCAACTACTATGGAATCATTGTGACTATCCATAGTCATCTTCATCTCCTTCTTCCCTTGCATAAGCTCCTTTGTACTTTGCTACAAACACTACAATATACCTTATCTTTACAATACCTTGACCATACTCTAGGTGTCGGTTTCTACTGATCATGCACCCAATTACAATTAACGACTCAAACTTAAATGCACTTTTGTCATGACTTATGACTCTTTAACTCCAAACTTCTAATTTTCATTAATTATTTACATTAATAAACCTTGAGTATTGAGTACAACCAAAAATACACTATTTTTACAAAAAATTCTTAAACTCTCAACTCATCCACTTATCACTCCAAAAACCATTACCAAAACAAATCAACTTTATTATTCTCAATATATCTATTCCAAAAACCATTACCAAAACAAATCAACTTTATTATTCTCAATATATCTATTCCTTATCATTCCAAAATATTAAAAATTAAGAAACATACATTATATCTCCACTAACTTTATCACTCTAAATATTACAATTTTTTAAAAATACTTTTTATAATCAACCTTATCTCTCATAAACTTTATCTTATGATCACTTTTGAAATGATCTTATATACATCCTATAACTTTATATAGTCACTTAAAAGTGAATTGACCTTTAAAATAATGTCAATTTTCCACTCCACTCATTATCTCTCCTAGATTAAAATAATGTGCAGTCCCTTTAAAACAATCCTTTATAAAGCACATGGGAGAGGTGTGAGTTTGATTTTTAAAATGTCTTTGAATGTAATGTTAAACCAATTGTTCCATCCCTTTCAATGAAGGCACTCCCCTTTTGTGGATCCTTAATAACATGATGCCGATCACTAACATTGCAGCTAGCATTGAATTTGGATCACGTTGAATCAATGCGCGAATTTCATTCCATCAATTACATGTATGCATACCAACATGTAAGCTTTGCCACAGTTTGGAGTTTCCTCGTTGTAAATACCGATCTCTGTCCTTGCACGCAGGAATATCAACTCCACGGGTTCTTGTTTATTTACTTATCAATATGTAGCTACCGATAAAAGAAAGCAATGATACATGGGATGCAAATTGATCTACCTGGGAAAGTTCCCAATGGAGAAGGCAACATCTTTCTCTTTATTTTTATATTGCAACTCCGAACAAGAAACTCCTTTTAAACGGAATAGCGATTCCATTCTTGTCTTTTTCTAGCGGGAGCGATAAAAGAAAACGATGGCTTTTCTTAGTCAACTCTTTCAGGTCTCACGCCCTTTGATACCAACACTTCCACAAGTCTTAGACGCAAATCCCAGCAATGCAATACATGGTGTCCACAAAAAAGACTCGCAACACAATACAAAAATTTGCCGCAATTTTAAATCGTCTCAACCAGCATGGATCACCATCTACTTTTGTTTGATTTTTGGTTATCTTAGTAGCGACTGTGGTCAGTCTATTTTCTTTAGCATCAGTGGCTGCATTTCCAAAGAAACATATCTGAGCTCCACATCAACAGCTTCAACTTGAAGTCGCCCAGATGAAATTCAGATTCTCCATCTTTTGAATACAAGTGAGAAGATCTCGAAATACCCATACCAGATTTTAGCCGCAGGCTGATTCGATCAACAACATCTCATAGTTCATGGGCCCCTGAATGCACACTTTAATTATCCATCTTCGACAAAATTTCACGGATTTTTTTTGTTTTTGTTTTGGTGCAATAAATGCCTAACAGTTGACTGGAGCTTTAGTTGATCTTCTGCGGTTTGTATGACACTCCATATCTACAAGATCTGGTTTCAATAAACTAGCAAGCATGGGTATAAACGTTGTCTTCCCTGTTCCATTTTCTCCCAACATTTAACCGGAAGTAACGGGACAGGTACAGACGGGTGGCAGCAACTTCACGGGTTTTAGTGACAGAGGGTCGTGTTTCTTCAAACAACTACAGTGTGCCGTGTTCAAACTATTCCTTGTTCATTTAATAGAAAACATTTTTTCTTTTTCACGCATTCAGTGACATGGTGGATAACCTGGCAGCCAAAGAAATCGGATCTGGGCAAATTTTTCAAAGAAATCAAAATATGGCCACAACTATTCAAAAAGAACTGTTTTCCTCACGCGGCATGCAAAAAGAGGTTTTAGAGAACCAAGAAATTCTCTCAAACCGCCACGAATTTCTTAAACCATTTCTGGGTTATCTAACTGACCATACTGGAAAAAAAACCCATGTTTTATTTTTCTCAAATTCATCTTTTTTTGGCCAAATCATGTGTTCAAAGTTTGACATTATTTCTGTTCTACGTTTTTTCTGAGTTGATGCTTTTACTGTTATGCATTTTATGAATCGCTGCATTCGGCTTTCTGGGTTTCATTTGCTGTGTAATGGCTCTTGAGGCTAGCTATTCACCTATACAGTAAGGAGATATGCATTCTAAATCCATGTTTTAAGATCTCCATATAATCAAATCCTTGTAGCCTCGTGCTAAACAGCATGTTTGATTTGCAGTGCAGTTTTAATCACATTCACCCTTGTAAGTAACCCAACAAGTTTCTCATTATTGTCCACTATAAGCAATCTGGATTGGCCTGGTTTACTTAGTGTTGTGCGCTTAGGAGGGTTTAAGCTTGTCTCGACCAAAGATAGAGGAGGGCTACGTGCTTTTTCATGAACCTCTGCTCAATTGATATTATCACAATATACTCCTATATTATTATCCTTGATATTGTATGGCTCGCATCTCATTGGAAAGTTACTGATTTCCTTATAAATGTTGGCAGACATTTCCATATAGTTATGGTCTCAGTTGGGATTTTCTAGCAAGACGGAGGAATAGAAGAAATGATTGAGATGAGAAATAGCAGCTGTAACAATGCTGATGATACTTCAATAATGGTTGGAATATGGATGAGTGTTGAATATTTTTACTAACATTGGCCTGCTGCTGTTGATTACAAGAGTCAGGTAAACAAGTAGAGGAGGCTATTGCAGGTTTTATTTTTATTTTTTTTATGATTTTACAGGTTTGTTTCAAGGCCAAAGCTCAGACAGGAATGCAGATTTTCTATTGAGACCACAGTGAAGACTAGAATTGGGGATAGCCTTTGATTGGTTTTCTTTTTTTTTCTCTGAAATTGTGAAATTTTATAAGAAGGATTAATGATTTTCAATTTCAGGCAGCAAAGGCTTCAAGTAAAATATGCTAAAAACAGGACTTTGACTGAGGTCTTAAGCTGATTTTTTTATCAATCTGGGCTGGGTGACTAGGATAGGATCCATGTCAGGGCAATTCTGGAGATGCCCATGTGGTCGGTTTCTTTATCGGATGCATGTAACCTGCTAAACCTTGAAATTAGCTGCGGAATTAGGCCACATTCCACAGCTAAGTTGCAAAATCTTATTAAAACAGGATACAGTGTTTTGAGGACCACTACAAACCATAACCAGTCACTCTTGGACAATTGAACCTATCAAAGCAGTTGGGTTTCATTATTATTATTATTATTATTTTGTTTTTTTGTTTTTATTGAATCAATTGAAATGATGAAGTTTATTTTGTCTCCCTTTTTTTTTAACATAACAATTCTTTTTCTAATCCTCTAGATCACACAAAGTGTAGGAGGAGAGCATATTCAAGAATTATTAATTATTATTTTTATAACAATTCTTTTTCTGATCCTCCAGATTACACAAAGTGCAAGAGGAAAGCATACTCAAGAATTATTAATTTTTTTTTATATGTAAGAAATAAGGTCTCCTAATTACACTTCCCCGGCAACGGCGCCAAAAATGTCTAGTCAATTTAACGTCTTAAATTGCTCTACATAAATTATCAATCCAGGTATCGTAAATTGATGAAGTGTAGTGCACCATATGTGCTTAGTTAACCTTTTTCTTACTTCGTTGTTTTATAGTTTTTTTTTTGAGGTTTTGTTCTTGTTGATCTTCTAAAGTGTCTAATGCAAATGGAAATCTTATTCTAAGGTCTTTATAATACATTTAAAGGTCAAGTATGGATGTAGATTTCAAGACAAGGTTTATGTCCCTAATGGTAACTTCCAAAACTTAGCACTCCAAAAGATCTCAAAACATGTTATTGATGAAATTAGTACTTAAACAAGAATGGAAATGTGTTGCTATTCAAATCAAACAAATGATGAACTACTAATCATGAAATCACTATCTCTGCTATTTATCTAAATACAAAAATAAAAGTTAAGCTATTGCACTCAACAAACCAAAAACTGCAAACTAATAAAAATAAAATCAATTCACTTCATTCATAGTCCGATAGCTCGCCAAGTAGTCTAAGCTATGGCTTTAGGAGATAACGTCAATGATACGAGGAATTTGATATCTAATTGCAAAAAAATAAAACTAAAATCAAATCACATCATTCATAGTCTGATAGCTCGCCAAGTAGTCTAAGCTATGGCTTTAGGAGATAACGTCAATGATATGAGGAATTTGATATCTAATTGACTAATAAAGCAAATGAATAAGACTGAAATCAAAGCATGACTGAAATTGAAAAATCTAAAAAAACAAAGTTAGTAGAGAGGCAAATTTCATGTCACTATTTGATGCAAAAACATGTAAAGAAAAACTAATCTACAATCAACCGGTTGAACACATCTACATGAATTAAAATTGCATAAATGGAAAATCTAATCTATCAAACTCGAAAGCAATCAAATGACATAATGAAATCAAAGCAAAATTACAAAATGAAATCTACTCTACCTTACATTCTAATGTGCTCCATGACATCTACTTCAC
>APFE030722973.1:0-73823 GCA_000404065.3 Pinus taeda
TTCGAGGTCCCTTGGATTTCAATTTACTCCTTGGACGAGACTATGTTTATGAAATGAAAGCTGTCGTATCGACACTCTTTCGCGTGATGTCTTTCCCTCACAATGGAAATATTGTGACTGTAGACCAGCTTTCGTTCCCTAGTCTTGTTTCAACTACAGATAATATGACAGCCCTAAATGTTCCTGATTCTAAAGTGGTATCTACCCCGCCACGGGTTAATTATGTGGAAATTGATCCCATGCTTTCAGTTACGGATGTAAGTGAGCCTCTCACTGTTTGCTCATCTTCCTTTGATTTAGATCCGGTCATTGACATGGAGAACTCTATGGGATTACTTGAACGCGATGTTCTTATCCCTTTTGAGTCCCTTGACATGTGTTCCTTCCATAGAACTATTCTTCCTTCTGATGAAGACCTTTCGGAAGCCATGATCAAGGTGTGTCCATTGACATGTATTTCTTCCAGTTGGAAGCCATGATCAGTGAGTCGCGAGGATAGTTTTTTCCTGTACCAACCTCGTTAAAACATGAAACAGGCTGCAATGAGGAAAGTTCCTTTTACTGTGTCGACCTCGTTAAAAAATGAATCAGTGAGTATGAGGATAGTTCTTTTACTGAGTCAACCTCATTAAAAAATGAATCAGCTAGATTTTAGGATATGTAGGTAGATTGTAGAAAGTAGGATTTTGCGAGGACAGTTCCTGTTACTGAGTTAACCTCGTTAAAAAATGAATCAAGTTAGAGGATAGTTCTTGTTACTGAGTCAACCTCGTTAACAAATGAATCAGGTATTGAGGATAGTTCTTTTCTTGTGTCAACCTCCTTAAAAATGAAAAAACTCCCTTTTCAAGGTAAATATTGAAAGTAAGCCTTCATTCCATCCATCTGGTTGAGTGCAATGAAGCCTGGGGGGCATGTACCTCACTTTGCATCATTATACTGGTGGCATGCGAACTTTTTGAGCATAGTTCCTTATCTTGTGTCAAGCTCGTTAAAAAATGAAACAAGGGTAGGTTAGGTAGGTAGATTGTAGAGGGTAGTCATAAGCATAGTTCCTTATCTTGTGTCAAGCTCATTAAAAAATGAATAAAGGATTTTAGAGCATAGTTCCTTGTCTTGTGTCAAGCTCGTTAAACAATGAATCAAGGTTTTTAGAGTATAGTTTAGATAGATTGTAGAGAGTCGTTCTGAGCATAGTTCCTTATCTTGTGTCAAGCTCGTTTAAAAAATGAAACAAGGGTTTTGAGGATATTTCTTTTCCTGTGTCAACCTCACTAAAAAATGAAACAACTCCCACGAGTCTTTCCAAGATTTCGAAAGTAAACCTTCATTTCATTCACCTGGTTGAATGCAATGAAGCTTGGGGGGCCTGTACCTTGATTTGCGTCATTATGCTGGGGGCATGCGAACTTATAACAAGCATAGTTTTTCGTTTCAAGCTTGCGTAAACATGAAACCAAATCCGAGCATAGTTCTTTTCCTGTGTCAAGCTCGTTAAAAAATGAAACAAATCCTCCTCTAATTGAGTCGAGAGTTTGACTAGACCTCATAGATGTTACGTTGTATGTTTAGGTTAGTTATTTCAATCTTTTTCATATTTTTCTTATAGTTTGAAGTCAAGTCTTTCAAATGATCTTGTATCTGAACCTTCATTTCATCCAACTGGTTGAATGAAATGAAGCTGGGGGGCATGCGCTCTAGCAATTATGCTCAGGGGGCATCAAGCACAATTTTCTCTCTATTTCAAGCTTGTGTAAAAATGAAACTACTTCGAAGCATAGTTTTTCTTTGTTTCAAGCTTTTGTAAAAATGAAACCTATCTTGAGTCAATTTCGGTTATTTTCAAGACTCATTAAACTCATGAAAATCCCGAGATTATTTTAGGTTAGTTATTTCAGTTTTTTGCATAATTTTCTTGTAGTTTTAGGTCAAGTCTTTCAAATGATCTCGTAGAGTACATTTTTATCATTTTTTCGAACTCGTTAAAACTTACGAAAAGTGAAACATCAGAGTCATCTTTTAAGCCCTTTTCTGACTCCTAAAATATGAAAAGATTGCCGAGCGTCTCTTTTACACTCGTTAAAATGGAATTAAAAGACGGTCCCCTTATAGCCCTTTTCTGACCGTAAAATAGGAAAAGATTGCCGGTTTTTTGTCGTTTCAAATTCGATATTGGAAATAAAACGACGTGTCCTTGATCGCTTTTTACTTTTCAGGTCAAAGGCACTAAACATGAAAGTACTCCTTGGTCGCAAGATCAAGCGGTTTTCCTAGGTATTATTTTATACTTTTTCGGGCTTAGGAGACACAAGTTTACGAAAAAGTCTAATCTGGAGTCTTCTAAGTTTTTCAGACTCTATAAATATGAAAAACGCCGAGTTTCTCCTATACTGGACTCGTTAAAATTTCACAGTAAAGGACATGTTCTATTACAAACAGGAACGGACCACTCCTTCTTAGGGTTCGAATAAAAACTAAGTTGGACTCATCCGAAGGATGAGCTTACAAACAAGCATATGTTATCCTCCTCAAGCTTGTAAAAAATAAAGAGGTACTTGCCAGAAATGGTGGGGGAAAAATGAGAAGAATGAGCCTATTTGATATCCTTTCGTCTCAGAAATAAAACCTTACTACCACTCTTGAACACGACACTTATTCATTCACCTGGGTTGGGAAATCCCTTGTCTCACAGTTGACCAAGATCATTTGACATCTTTTGCCGGGTTATGGGAGTCGACTTTGAGTCATTCGTCGCCAAACCATCTGTTGTGTCGTTATGTGTTCAAGAGGTCTGTAAACAAAACATTCAACCGTAAAATACCTATCATTCATTGTGTCATCATTGAGTCAGTCCTTGCAGCAACATTTCTTCAACTTGAACTATGATTTCGTGTTGTGGGCTTGCCTGCGACGAGTCGCTTTCTATCGACATCAGCACATTATCTAGAAAGTTGACTTAGAAATCGTGAGTACCTTGAGGTCTGCATGCATCAATGGTAGGTTTCTTGCCTTCGACGTCAGTTTTCATCATTGACTTGCGATCGAAGGATTCCATGAAATGTTCGACACCGACTCATTCATTCACATCTCATGGATTGTGCTAGGTACTTTGAGAACCATTGACATTACTGGTGGTCTCTCTCACGCTTGTTAACAGTTTACATCATTGACTGATAATCAAGTGGTTTCTACCGTGTTCGACATCGACTCATTTATTCACATGGCTAGAATCGTACCAATTCGGGAAGTAGAGATGAAGACCTTAGATTTAGTTTCCACCATCCAGGCTGTGAGGAGTTTTGTATTCATTATGTTGTAGACCAATCATAAACAGATGGTTGCATCCATACTGTGTCTACACGAGTCTATGATTATGATGTATTATGAAATCATTCCTGTATCAGAGTAGTTAGTCTGTTAGTTAAAATTTTGATCTGAGTATGGGAATGCCTACCTCAGCGATGATATAATCTTATACATGTATTTTGTGTTGAAAATTGCAGGTTCTAACTGGGCTCTCCACGAGATTATCCTTGAAATGATAAAGTACTTCACCCTTCCTAGATGATATAAAACCCTTATCTATTACAGGCTTCGCACTTTAGGGGGCAATCTGTTACACTGAAATTTGTCACCATAACTATCTGCAGTTAATATGGCTCCATCAATAGTCATATTATCCTCCTTGTCAAGCCTCATACCTCTGCTCTCCATGTCAAACTTCAAAAAGAGAGAAAGTCATTAAAAACATGTTTATCTCTGGGTACGCAGGTTCACTCTACCTTGCCTGAGGGTACGCATCCCAAACTCATTGTACCTGCGTACTTGTACGCTCTGTAAGCCAAAGGATGGGTGCGTACCCCTGTAAAGGTCAAAAGGCGCGAGTTTCATCTTAAAAAAGTTACTTGTGGTCATTCTAGAGCCTTCTAGAAGAGTGTTTGACGTGTATTGAGCGCATCCAGATGGTTCATGCATCCCTATGATAGAGGAACTTATCCCATCAAGAGAGGAGCTACCCCATCCAAAAAAGGGAGTATCCCATTGATGTTAAAACTGAATAACTTCCTCTAGAATACTATAAATACAGGCATTGGGCCAGAGGAGGGGAGGTTGAAAGCTGAACATTCCAAAGGGTAAATGTTGTTGGAATTAGGACTTCCATTGTTGACTTGTGAGGAGAGATCACTATCCTTTCTTGTTGCCATATTGGGAGTGGGTGAGCTTGTCAAAGTAGAGGAAATCTCTTGTTGGACCCTGGGAGGAGCTTGCACAACACCAAAGCTCAGGTTGTAATGGTTCCTTTTTTGTTCCTTAATACAAATAAGTCCATTCTTCTCAATGATTTGTTGTTAATGAATTATTTCATGTACTCCTTGGTCTATGTGATGAATATGCTTTGTTTTATGAAATATTCAGGTGTTATGTAATCGTTTGACTGTTAGTATATGCAGGTCTTAAAGTGAAGGAGGAGCTCATCTGGATCAGCAAGGCTGGACTGCTACAACAAGCGTTGGATTTGAGGTAGGATCGAACAACACTTGGTTTCTCATAGAATGAGGTATATTTAGAGAAGGATTGCTCTTGTTTGTCTTGTTTGTCACTAGAGAGTCTTAGACTCCTAGGGAGGTTAGGTTTGTCTGCAAAAATAACTCTTTCCGCATGACAATACCATTTCATAATTCAAGAATGCATGCATTGTTTATCTAATTCACACTTGCAGAGTAAATAAAGTTCTAATTGCTAAATTCAAAAATGAAATAACTAATGCTATATGAGCTTGCAGGAAGGAAAAAGGAGTGAAAGGACTGGTCTAGGTGGCACTTCTGGTCACGAAGTCCAATATGAGGGGTTAAACTACTCCTAAACTAGGCTAGGCTATCATTGCAGATCAAAACAGGGTGAAAATAAGTTGCTACAGGTGAGCTACAGGATTCATGTACTGCTACAGGATGTCCTGAAATGCTACAGGAAGTTGGCCGAGAGGGTCTGGAGGACAAGAATGGTGAGATGAAGTGTTGGAAGGGTGTATGAAAGTTGTGGAAAGTGTGGGGAAGGTGATCGTCACCATTATCCAAGTCCAGTACTTCATGAAGGCCAGATTTGGGCTAAGATGGCTTGCTCACGGTGACAAAAAATAGAGGTTTAGAACAAGGGTTGGCATGCATCAACAGAAGGTGGAGAAGACCTAAATGGAGTTTGTGAAAGGGGTCCTTGCCTCTAGATCAAAAACCCTGTAATAACACCTGCACCTGTTTCTCTTTTCATTTGCAAATTATTACATGCCAATGTGGAAAAGATGAATTAAATTTGGAAAAGCTTATCTAACTACTGCTAAGAAATTTATCTATGAGATGGATTGCCTTCCAAACTACAAAAATCATGAGGAGAAAAATAACAAATGTAAATCTTTCCAAGAAATCATAAACAACTATCTAAATAATGCTAAAATGAACATGAAATCATACTCTGTTTTTGGGTTGTGACAGTGGGGTCCTCTAATCATGATCCTGTGAGGGAGATGAGATAGGGGTCACTATCATAGGATTTGTGATGGATTTTAATTTAATGAACTGAAACAAGTAATCTACCCTCTAAGCCTATGGAAACATAAATAAGCAACAATTTAATCGATCTTCTAAGCTAAAAGAAACATGAATAACTTCATCAATTAATCAACATTTTAGACTAGGAATATAGATACAAGAGAGGAACTTCTGCTACTAGGGTTGGACCCTAACCCAAGAACTTCAACCCTCTGAGTCAACTTAGTGCTCGATCAAAATAGAATTTCTCGTTATCATTCAAAACGTGTCAAATACATCATCAAACTAGCAGTCAAATGTGCTTCAGATTAATGGCCTCTTGGCTACAATAAAACTTCAAATCCTAATGAGTACCTTAGCTTGTTTATTTATACAAAAGTGGAGCTACCAATATATCCCTAGAAAATAGGGATATTTTACCCCCTAACTCTAGAATAGGTGAATATAACTCTTCCTTGACTTGCACTGGTTCGGTTGCAAATGAACTCAGCCTGCTTGGCTGACAATGACACCGAATTGATGAGATTGAGTCGGGGATCTTCGACTGGTTGGAAGAGTTAAGGAGGTGGACCACCTCTGAGAATCTCTCTTTCTTGTATACTTTGAGTTCTTGCACTCAAATCTACTCAAAATTGCTCCAATCCCTGCATTTAACAGACATTAGGCCACATGACATAGTAACACATCTTTACTCACACTAAGAATAATATAACAAAATTTGTAGCTAAATGTGAGAAAAAGATAATTTAATAAGCTGGAGGATGGCTTTGTGACCCCTATAATATACCTATTGATGAGCCTCATCATCACCCCCCTACTAAAAATGTTGCTCATCCTCTGAGAAACCTAGTCGTCTATGTCCATGTCCTTCATGGCCCTGGTGGCCTCTTTGACATCCCAAGCTTCTGTAGATGGTGTGTATTCCAGAGGATAGAAGCATGGATTTTTCTCTTCTTCCTTTCTTCCTTCTTGGAAACCAACAACAAAGGTAGACTGAGCTTATGTCCAATCCAGTTGATCTTCAATATTTGCATGTTCTTTTTTTTACAGAGGTGTCCTATCCAATGCATTTCTCAATCTCTCAGGAGAGTGATACTCCCTGATCTGGAGACTATGTGGTAGGGTATTCCATCTTCTCTGACATGCTTGTTGGCTCTTTGTCCCCAAAAACCTGAGAGTGTCCTCAAAGTGGGGGATGGTATGTTCTTGGTTGCAAGGTATCTAGGTGCAAGCTTAACATCATTGGAAATGATGTTGTGATTTCCAATGATGTTAAGCTTGCACCTAGATACCATGGAAATTATCTTCTCTGCCCTAATGTAGAGGGGTTCTTTTTTGTCTTTTACCAATACTCTCTTCACTTCCTCAGACCTGGCCTCCAAATGACTCATCCAAGATGAAAGGCCCATTAGTTGCAAGTCTCCCAACTTTGCATTGGGATCTCAAACATTCATGTCTGTTAAGGTGAGGTTGTGCATGTACAATTCAACTAATTTGGTCTTCAATGATAATCTTGTCACACAACTCAATTAACTTCTTGTATTCCTGGAATGGCATGGACCCATGTTGTGCTAATGTATTAACTTGGAATTGCATCCATTGGTCTTTGAGGAAAAGTGCATAGGATTTGGATGGCAGGCTACATTGAATTGCCTCCATGGAGAGGCTTGCCATTGTGGCCAATTGAGTCTCCTTTTCTTGCAACTTATTCCTCAACCATGTGTTTTCTGCCTACAATTGTGTTCTCCTTGTGTAATCTCTATCCCTTAACTCACTCTACTCCTTTCCCATTTCTAAGATTTTTTCTTCCATAAGGCTCACATATTCCACTTTCTTAGATTTGGCAATCTGCATCCATCTATGTGTCCTTCCTCTTTTCGCTTCAAGTTCAAAGAAGAGAGGGAATGCAAATTTTTGTGGGATCACTCTACCTCCTTCAATGAACTTTTAATAAGAGCTCAAATTGGGTTGTAAACTAGGCTCCTGAAGCTTTGGAAAATCTCTCTCAAATGTTCTTGGAGAATCTATCCTCTCATATAACTGTTGTCTTGCCTTTGTGCCTTCTTTCTATCCCTTCTGCTCTTCCTGTAGAATTTCCTGCTTTTCATGTAACATTGTCTGTGTTTCCTGTAGTAGGCCTTTTCCTTTTTGTTGGAGTGTGATAGGTTCCTTGGGTTTCTTAGAGGAGGTTGACCTAGTGACGGGCTTTCTTACATAGGTTATGGGAGACTTTGAGATGGTTTTAGGAGATTTGATTTTCAATTCAATGGCTTCTAGCTCCTCTCTTTTACTTGGTGATTATTCAATTAAAATAGGGGCCCTTGTGGGAGTTTGAAACTTCCCCTATTTAATCCTAGTGTTTTTCCTTGTCTTGAAGTAGAGGGGAGTTTTCCTCTACCTTTTCTTCTTATGTTTGATTGGTGTTCCCAAGGCAACTAGGACAACAACTGCCTCCTTTTTAGGGTGTTCAAGAGACAAAATTTTCTGCTCTGGGGGTACCTCCTCTTCTCTAGGTGCAATGGTTTTCTCTAGGCTTGGTTCTTCCCGCTCTTCCTCCTCTTCTTCTTCCTTTTGTTCTTCCTCCACCTCTTCCTTTTTATGTGGTTATTCCTTTATTTTCTCTATCGCTGCCTGTTCTTCCTCTCCTGCTTCTACCTCTTCCTCTTCTGCTTCTTCCTCTTCTTCTTCTGTGTCTTCCTCTTCAGCCTCTACTTCTTCTCCTTCATCAGTAGACACTAGGGTCTCACGAAGTCTAAGGACTTGAGTGTCAAGGAAGTCTTATCTATCCATATCTATGAATGTGGTCCAGAGGATAGGAACTTTTAATTTATTAAAAGAATCTTCCACTATTAGTTTGATGAGGCCATGGTGTCCTAAGTGTTGTTGCTTTCCCTCTTTCGCCTTCTAGCTCATGTCCATGACGGACTGTAGGAGGAAATAGGGCACACTGAGTCTTTGGGCTATGGGAAATCTGGCTTGAAAAGTATGAACTGGTAGCCACAAACTACACTCAGTCTTCCCTCACAAGGGATGAACTTAAGGATGTGGTAGGCCACCTCATCCCAGCGATAGGGGAGGGTCTCCCTTCTGACTCCATTTTTATCTTCAACTAGTTTCTCATAATTAGTGAAGAAATTATTCTTAGCAAGGGAACTGCTAGACTTGTCTTCCTTTCTCCACTAGACCCCTAGGAGAGGTGTTGTCACCCTGCTAATCAGCTTAGGATTGACGGTAATGGATAATACCCTCACCATAGTGGTAGCACTAGTTCTTGGTTGAGGGTTTAGGACCATGGAAAACTTATAAGTGATATCCTCATCATATCCCTTTAGCAGCTCGAAGAAACCTAACCATTGATGCCTCTTGAAAATGTCTATTATAGGGGGATGAAGGTGAATTCTCTTAGTATCTATAAGCTCTTTCCTATTGAATCCCTCTCCCATCTTCTTCTCTATTTTCAACTAGGTGTAGTTGGGTTTCTTCCTATGATAGATTCATATGAATTCAAAGGGAACAAAAGAGGGGAACTTCTAGTTGATGAGAATTATGTATATCCCTTGTATTTTATAGAAAAAAACTCTTTTAATCCACAATATGACTGTAATTACTAAGAGATTTCAAGGTTCACCAACATGTAAATCATTGACATAAGAATGAGAGAGGCCACTTAATTTTCACCATAAGGTGTGGTATAATGACAATTGAAGACTAAATCGTCCCTAGGCACCGTTCTTGCACCCTTGGAGGATTCTTCTAGCAATCTTTGTGCTTCTTGTAGCTTCTTGTAACTTCCTGCACTTCTTGTAGCTGCCTCATGTAAGAATGATAGAGTAGGGTTCGATTCCTCTCTATAGATTCCCAAGCTTGTCCCTACCTTAACTAATATCAAAATGAGTGAGAGTGCAAGAAAGTTTTAGCTTTATGCTATTTGTGGCTAGGGCTCAGAGCTCTGTGATGACTGGTAATAGTATGAGTTTTCCTCATCTGGACTGTTGGCCCACCTAGAGTGATCATTCTCTCGCCCCTCTTAATCAACACCCACTTCCTCTTAACTAATTTTGACCTCCCTCTTAATTGATTTTGACTGATGTGACATTTCTATGTTGCATGATGACTAATAGATCACTTTTCATTCACTAGCTGAGGGTAGCCAAGTTAACTGGCCACTCTAGCTTATAAAAAGACCTTACCTCGACATTCATACATTTTAAACTATTTTACACCTAGAAAGGATCTTAGAGGTTACCATACATGTGCCTACCTTATGCCTGATCAATGCATGTTGGAGTGCTGGACGTATGCGCTGCTGCTCAGGGATTTACCTTATTGTCTTTTTTTCTTATGTATACTTTCTTTGCTCTTGTGTATTTGATTGTTGGTGTTGTTCATGTGTGCTGGTGCTTTGCTGATATCCTAGGTGCTACTGCTACTGCTGTGGTTTCCTACTTGGAACAGCAAGGATGATGGTACCATCCCCTCAATCTTGATGGGAAGAAAAACTAGTTTTCAGGCTTATTGCAATAGTGGCACAAGTTGCTATAGGAGATCCTATAGCAACCCCTTTTTTCTTCTTTTTCAAGGGATTTTACTTCATATGAGTGATGGAAAGGAGTGTAGGGGTTGGAGGATGATGTTAGAGCCCTGATGGAATAATGAAGGGTTGTGGAAATGAAGGAAATGTCCTCTGTGTTTTTTTTTTTTTGAATGAGACAGAGCTTAGGGTTGGTTTTGAGAGATGGTGATTTTTTTTTTTTTTAGTCTGGGATGCATGGAGGATGGGTGAGTGGTTGGATTAAGGTGGAGGGACCCCAATTAACCTAGTATAGTCATTCATGATGATTTCCCAATCAGATCCTTTTTCCTGTAGAATTTTAGGATATCCTGTAGTGCTACAAGATCTTCTTGTAGCAGTTATAGGACATCATTTAACAAACTAGAGAGGGCATAAAAATGGATTTTTGAGCCCTGAGGATGGATGAGAGTGGTAAGGACATGGTTGACATGGATGGTATGGAGTGGATGGAAAGAAAAATGGAATGGAACTTGAGCATGCTGTCCCTATAACTATGATATTTTCCACTATCCTCAAAACCTGCAAAATGAGAGAAATTATTAATGGACAAGTTTTAGATCCCTTTCATGGTATTCTTCTTTGTTTTTTTTTCTTTTTTTCTCTCTCTCTTTTTTTTGAGGGACACACAGGCTGCTTTAAGAGAGGTTTTCAACCTACTTGTCTGCCATGGGTGCCTCAAGGGAGGTTTTCACCCACACATCTTTTATTTTTATTTTTTCTCCTTTTTCATTCCTGGGCTACCTCAAGGAGGTTTTCAACCCATGAGTTGGCCTCAGATGCCTCATGGAGGTTTTCATCCAAACCTCTTATCGTTTTTTTTTCATAAACAAAAACAATATCTAAGAATGTTGTGACTTGGAAGCTAGGACACTTCCAATCACATTCACCTCTTTACTGATGGTGTTGATGAACTCTTCCATGGATAAAGACTCTCTATAAAACTTCAATCTGTAGCCATTAACAACCAAGGGAATCCATTCCTCATCAATGGTCCTGATTTGAGAAACTCAATTTTCATGGAATTTCTCTATTAGGTATGGGCCTAATCACCTTGTCATCAATTTTCCTTTGAATTCCTTGAACCTAGAGTCATATAGCAGAGCCTAATCCCCTTCTTGAAAAACCTTGTCCTTTATGTTTCGATCATCCCAAACCTTCCTCTACAATTGAATAAATTTAGTGTGTAGGAGGACCTGCATTCTGAATTCTTCCAAACCGTTTAACTGTAACAACCTATCCTGCTGTACCTTTGTAACATCATAATCCAATTGTGTTTCCATTCTCAAAGTATTGTACTCAAACTCAATGGAGAGCAAAGCCTTCTTTCCATATATCAAGTCATAAGGGGTGAAACTAGTAGTTGTCTTCCAAGTTGTATTATAGGCCCAAGTGACCTCCACTAATTTGTTTGCCCAATCCTTTCTGTTACTGCTCACAAGCTTGGTGAGGATTCCTTCTAATACCTTATTAGTGACATCTACTTGTCCATTGTCCTGAGCATGATAAGCAATAGATTTTCTGTTCTTGATATGATGACGCCTTAACAAATTCTCGATCAAATGTGATGTGAATTGAGATCCCTAATCAATGACTAGCTCTCTGGGGTACCCAAATTTGTAGAACACATTCCCCCTTAAGAAATCAGCCACTTTCTCCTCTGTTGCTACTTTGACATCCTTTGTCTCTACCCACTTTGTCAAATAATTAATGCATACAATGATGTACTTTTTCTACCTTGATGATGGATCAATTGGACCAATGAAATCCATGCCCCACTTGTCAAATGAATTTAAAGCCACCTGAGGTTGCAAGGGAATTTAATCCTTAGGAGTAGGTTTCCTCATCCTCTAGCGCTGATCACATTGACTGGTGTATCTTCTTGCATTTTGGTGGAGAGCGGGCCAGTAGTAGTTAGCTTGTAGAACCTTGAAAGTTGTCCTCTTAGAAGCAAAGTGACCTCCACAAGGCCCATCATGATAGCCTAAGAGGATGTCAAAGACTACCTATTCCCTGACACATCTCCTCAAGACTTGATCTGGTCCCATTTTGAAGCGATTTACCCCAATCCAAGTGAAAGGGAAACTCTTCCTTACAATTTTGCTCCTCTCCATGGATGAAAGATTTGGAGGGAACTCTACAACAACTAGGTAGTTGGCTATGTCAGCAAACCATGGAGAGAGAACTGAAATAGAAAATAAGTGCTCATGTGACAGCTGATCATCAACCATCCCTTCCTCACCTACAGACAAACCAAGTCTAGACAAAAAAATCTACAACTACATTTTCTTTACCTGGCTTATCAATGATAGTTAAGTCAAAGTGCTATAATAGAAGCAACCGTCTAATAATTCTAGCATTGACATCAAGCTTGTTCATTAAGTATTTGATAGCTACATGGCCAAATGCACAAAATTTTGATAACTACTAATGTAGTGTCTGAACTTGTTCAAAGAGTGGAAAACAACTAGGAGTTCCTTCTCAGTTACAGTGTAATTCAATTCAGCCTTAGACATATTTTTTCTAATGAAGTAAATGACATAAGGCAACTTGTCATCTATCTGGCCTAGAGCTGCTCCTACAATTTTGTCAGATGCATCAGCATGGATGTGGAAAGGAAGAGCCCAATTTGGGCCTCTAAGTATGGGTGCAATAGTCAATTTGTCATTCAATATCTCTAGGGCCTCTTGGCAACTATCGGACCAACAAAATTCAGAGTCCTTGGCCAACAATCCAAAAAATGGTGAGGCTACTTTTCTAAAGTCTTTGATAAACCTCCTAAAATATCCAACTAAGCCCTAGAAGCTCCTAACTTCCCTCTAATTTTGAGGAGTAGGGACCCTTTTTATGATGGAACTTTTGTTTAGACCCACTTGTATTCCTTCTAAGATATTGAATGACCAAGGACAGTCCTTGCATTCATCAAGAATTCACAGTTCTCAGGACTAAGCGAGAGGTTCATTTCAATGCACTTATTTAGGACTTTCCCCAGGTTAGAGAGATCCTCTAGGAAGTCACACCCATAGGGAGTGAAATCATCCATGTATATTCTCTATAGAGTCATGGACTAGCTCAACAAAGATTCTCAGAACGTCCCTTTGAAAAGTGGTAGGGGCATTACATATTCTGAAAGGAAGGACCCTATAAGAAAAGGTACCCCAAGGAAAAGTGAATGTAGTCTTATATTGGTCCTTTGGCCTAATCTGGATCTGATTGTAACCACTGAATCCATCCAGGAAAGAGAAGAAATTCTTCCCTGCAAGACCATCCAAGACTTGATCAATAAAAGGTAAAGGGAAATAGTCTCATTTAGTAGCTTTGTTAAGCTCTCTGTAATCCACACAGATCCTCCACTTTCCATTCTTCTTTGTGACCAAAACTAGAGGGGACACCCACTCACTATCTGAGATGGGGTAAATGAACCTTGCATCCAACAACTTCTGTAACTCTTCCTTGACTATGTCTTCGAGGGTTGGGTTCATTCTCCTTTGAGGTTGGCACACTGACTTGCATCCTTCCTTGATGTAGATGTGATGAGTACACACCAAAGGATGCACTCCCTTCATTTCTTTATAGCTCCAGGAAAAGGAATCTAAGTGCTCTCTCAGCATGTTGCGCAACTTCTTTTCTTGGTTGGATGAGAGAGAGAGGGGTTGATCTTCAAGGTTTTAAATGGAAAAAAAATTATACCATTTTGACATGTGTAGGACTTGGGTCCAATAGGCATAAATATCTCCAATGATTATCCTCATTTTCCTTCACAAGCACATCAAGAGGAATGGTGTTGGGGGGCTGGTTCTAGAGGATTTGGTCAATGAGGTCATCTTCATCAGGTTTCCCCCCTCCTATAATAGAATCTAGGGTACATATTGGATGGGATGTGGTATGATACACTTTGTCTTCCTCCTCATATTCCTCCTCATATTCCAACCATGGGGGTAATTCATGCTCTAGGGATGGTTGAGAAAGAGGGTAAAATACCAATTGTTTCAACAAATGCCCATTCTTAATGGTCATGTTCCCAACTCTGAAACTTATGTAAGCATAAACAGTGGCTAGACATGGTCTTCCAAGGATGAGAGGATAACCATTGAAGAACAAGGAAGTCAACGAGATACTCCCAGGAATCAATAGAGACTATTACATCCTCAAAAACTCCCTCGAGAGCCACTGTGGACCTATCAGCAAGTTGCAACACTGTTGTGGTCTTTCTCAAAGATACTTAAAGGTTTAGTTTGAGCATGGTTTCCTTAGTCATCACATTGATGGTAGCCCCAAGATAAATCAAGGTGTGAGGGACAATGATGCCATCAATGTGCACATCTACCACAGGACTTCCAGGGTCTAGATACTTTGGGCAAATCACTCTCCTGAGCATTAGATTAGACAATTGACCAATGACATTGATGGAAGGGGTGTCTTTCTTTCTCCTCACATGATGTTTGAAGCATTTCTCTTTTATAAGATTATTATAGATGGGAACATCCTTGATAGCTTGGAGTAGTGGGATTTTAACACACAAGTTTTTCAATTCTCCCAGAAGTTCATTCTCTTCTGGGGTGTGCTGGTTAGGATGGATCAATCTTTCAGGAAAAGGAGATGGATTTACTTTAGGGACACTCTCTTCCTTTTCCTCTTCAATATCCTGAGGCGAAGATGGAGGTTGGTTATGTAGGAGCACTCTTCCAGACCTGAAGTTGATTTCTTGAATCTCCACAACATAGGTAGGGTAAGATGTCTCTCCACTATAGACCTATTGTGACTGCTTATTGTTCAAGTTCAGATTTGGTTGAGTAGGCATTTGAGGTTGCTTAGGTGGTGCAATATGAATGAGATGTGGTTGAGATGGAGGTGGAGGCAGTAAAGAAGGTGGTTGGTTGAATTGAGGCCTCCAACCTTGTGATGGAATATTCCACTGAGGATGTGTAGAAGCATATGGATGAAATGGTTGATTGGCAGGTTGGGGAGGATACTGAGGTGAATAAGGCCAAGGAGAATATGTGGACCATGAAGGATGAGTAGGTGAATACCAAGGGGATAGGGGTGCATTATGATTGGGATGGTAATGGGAATAGGATGCACCTTGCATCCCCTACTGGTATGGTCGAGGTCCTTGAGGCCTCCTTTGATTGATGTAACAAATTTGTTCAGCTCCACCTTCTTCCCCTTGATATACAAATTTCAATCTAGGAAAATAAGTACACTTATCTTTGGAATGGTTTTCCTCACAAACCGAGCAAACCTCTATAACATTTAATGGACATTCATTTCTAGGGTGCCTTCTAGTGCATTTAGGGAAAAAGATAGCTAAGGATCTCTCTGCTTCCTCTTATTTCCTATTGATCTGCATGGTCTCCATTTTAAGAGAAAATGTGTGCAATATTTCACTTTTAAAGTCATCCAACATGTTTCCAATTTCATTCTTGATAGATGTGGTGGAGGAAGAGGAGTTGGCCAAAGCTTGACTAGACCTACCCTTCTTCCTAGCAATCCTAGAATGGTTTTTTAATATTGTCTTGATGTTGTCATAGGGTAGATGATAAATGTGTCCTCCAGACAACATGTTTAGAGTTTCCAATATCTCCTCTCTGATTCCTCTAAGAAGGACTAACTTGAGTGATTCAGGATCAAGGGTGTATCTAACCCTTTTACAATTGAGATGGAACCTTTCCTCATAGTCTTCTAGGGATTCATCTAGTCCAAGAGTCATTCTAAAGATTTCCTCTTTGGTTTCTTTACACCTACAATAGTCCCTATACTTATTATTAAAGGATTTCTTCAATTGAGCCCAGGTAGTGGATGGGAACAACTTCAACTTATGTTCATCATAAGTATAATCATAAGTTATATAGACAACAACAAACTCAAACAAAAAAGTATTAGGTTCCTTTGAGGTTAAGCCATGGAAGTGAGGAAAGTTATAAGGGATTATATTTTTCATCCTAGCATCTCCATTAGTCTCTTTGATGGGAAAAGCACCCTCATTTATGTTTTCATCCATGGTGTAGGTATGTGGAATGGTTTCTTATTCTTCTTCCCAAATAGGCTCTTCAAAGATCTCAGGTTGATCACCTAAGGGGTCCTCTAACTCCCCTGCAGTCAGAGAGGGAAGTTGATAGTCATCGAAGAAGAGTGAAGGTTGACTGTTTGATGGTGTGGGGGTATTTCCCTAAAGTATCTCTACTCCTACGAGGCATGAAAGAAATTTTTTTTTCTCTTTTTATGTGCTTTTTCAAAATCAACTGCAAAACAGAAAGGAAAGAAAGAATACCATCTATCTACTGAATGAAAAAAAAAAGAAAATCAGAAATTACATCTACCTAGACACCTCCTCGACAATGACGCCAAAAAGTGTGAGCCTCAGTATTGCAACAAGAATACTGCAACTCCCAAAGATACCAACTTTACTTTATCAACCTGGGGTTTCGTACAAACTTAGATCTGAAAATACTATATACACAGTGGATGCATCATTCTACTCATGCCACCCTCAACTGGGTCACTTGATCATTAGGGTTCTAGACCATTCCTCTACTAAACTGAAAGGAGTATAACTACTGAAAGCAGAATGTAAAGGCTAGTCCTAGTGCAAAGAAAGTAAATGTGTTTCAACTCAAAAAATGAAAGCTGCCAACTTGTAAATGCTATGAAAGGACACAAATCTTATGCTAAGTTGCAGACAAGAAACTATGCTAACTTTCACTCAATCATCTAGCTATCAAGGTTGCTTGAAAACAAAAGATTATTCTACCATTTCATAATTCAATAATGCATGCATTGATTATCTAATTCACACTTGTAGAGTAAATAAAGTTCTAATTGCTAAACTCAGAAATGAAAGAAGTAATGCTATCTGATCTTGAAGGAAGGAAAAATGAGTGAAATCACTAGTCTAGGTGGCACTTCTGGTCATAGATTCCAACCTGAGGTGTTAAACTACTCCTAAACTAGGTTAGGCTATCATTACAGGTCAAAACATGGTCAAAGCAGGATGCTATAGGTGAGCTACAAGATGTTGCTACAAGATTCCTATACTGCTACAAGATATCCTAAAATGCTACAGGAAGTTGTTTGAGAGGGTTTGGAGGGTAAGAATGGTGAGATGAAGTGTTGGAAGGGTGTATGAAAGTTATGGAAAGTGTGGGGAAGGTGATTATCACCCTTAGCCAAGTCCAGTACTTCAAGAAGGCTAGATTTAGGCTAAGATGGCTTACTAACAGTGACCAAAAAGAAGAGGTTTAGAACATGGGTTGGAATGCATCAACAGAAGGTGGAGAAGACCTATAGTTAATTGGTGAAAGAGGTCTTTGCCTGAAGATCAACAACCCTGCAATAACACCTTCACCTGTTTCTCTTTTCATTTGTAAATTATTACATGTCAATGTGGAAACGATGAATTGAATTTGGAAAATCGTATCTAACTATTGCTAAGAAATTGAGCTATGAGATGGACTACCTTCTAAGCTACAACAATCATGAGAAGAAAAATAAAAAATGTAAATATTTCCAAGAAATCATAAACAACTATCTAACTAATGCTAAAACTTGATCTATGCAATGAAGAGGAAATCATACTCTATTTTTGGGTTGTGAGAGTGGGGTCCTCTAATCATGATCGCATCGGGGAGATGAGATATGGGTCACTGTCACAGGATTTTTGATGGATTTTACTCTATTGAATTGCAACAAGTAATCTACCCTATAATCCTATGGAAACATAAATAAGCAACAATTTAATCGATCTTCTAAGCTAAAAGAAACATGAATAACTCCACAATTAATCGACATTATAGACTAGTCATATAGATACAAGAGAGGAGATTTTTCTACTAGGGTTGGGCCTTAACCCAAGAGATTAAGCTCTCTGAGTCAACTCAGCACTGGATCAAAACATAACTTCTCATTATCATTCAAAAAGTGTCAAATACATCATCAAAATAATAGTGAAATGTGCTTTAACTTAATGGCCTCTTGGCTACAATAAAAATTCGAATCCTAATGAGTCCCTTAGCTTGTTTATTTATACAAAAGTGGAGCTACCGATAGCTCCCTAGAAAATAGGGATATTTGACTCCCTAACTCGAGGATAGGTGAATCTGACTCTTCCTTGACTTACTCTGGCTCGACTGCCAATCAAATTGGCCCACTTGGATACCAATGACACCGAATAGATGGGATCGAGTGGGGGATATTCAACTAATTGGAGGAGTTAAGAAGGTGGACCACCTCCTAGAACATATCTTGCTTGTCTACTTTGAGTTCCTACACTCAAATCAACTCAAAATTGCTCCAATCCTTGCATTTAACACACATTAGGCCACATGACATAGTAACACATATTTACTCCTCACACTAAGCATAATATAACAAAATTTGTAGATAAATGTGAGAAAAAGATAATTTAATAAGCTGGAGGATGGCATTGTGACCCCTTTAATATACCTATTGATGAACCTCATCACTCTTCCTAATCTAAGATTAATACCATTTCAATCAATATGAGTTGTTTGGAAGTTTTGTACCTCAACATTGCAAGTGGGTTGAGTTACTTTATTGTTTTTGTTCACAAATGGTTATGCAAGTATTTGAGTGGGAGTGGATATTTGAGATGGAGGTGGTTGAGGTTGTGGTTGTGGTGGAGGTGGATGGTGTGGATATCATAAAGTTTGGTATGGATGATATTAATGAAAAGATTGAGGATATTGTTCATTTCTTCCATAAGGTCCTTTCCAAACTTATTTCCAAGATTGGTTTTGGGGTTGAGATGGCCAAGGTTGCCAAGGAAAGGGTGTGTTCCAATTATTTTGAGATTGTTGTGCATAAACTTGAAATTGTGAATTAGGATCTTGCATCATATCAAGTTGACTAGGCTGCCATGGTCTTCTTGGAGCTACATAATAGAGTTGCTCTAGTGTTTTATTTTCTCCCTGACCTCCTGGTAAACTTCCTTCAACCCTGGTAATGATGAGAAATATTTAGTAGCATGTGATTCTACACAAATAACAAAAATTTCATCATTATTTTTTTGAATTATTAACATATCCTTTTGTTCGCTTATATTGCTAAGAATTTATGTTTTAAAGTTATTTGAAAAATTACCAAGTTCAACTTGACTTACTGATCTCGATGTTGAATTACTTACTCTTTCCCTTCCTCTTGATATGTGCTTACATATCTCACAAATTTCTTCAAATAATAATTGGTATACATCCCCCTTACTCATTAGATCAAGGAGATCAATCCACTCAATTCTAATTGTCCTAAGTAAGAGGGTTTTTGTGTGTCAAATCCTAAATTATGCAAATTTTCCCTCTTAACATTATACATAAATATCTCTATTAGATCCTCATGGATCTCATCTTCTTTTTGAGTCATTCTAGATATTTCCTCTTTAATATCAAGATATATACAATAGTCTTTATATTTTTCTAGAAATATCATTTGCATGTCTTACGATGATGTTATTGAATTAGTCCCTAAAATCATGAACCATTTAAGAGCTCTATGCTTCAATGTTGCCGAAAAAAATCTCAAAATTTTATTGTTTAATAAGTAACCATAAGATCTATAAAGTATTTCAAATTTAAAAAGAAAGGTTTCCAGGTCTTTTGACCTCATACCATGGAAATTGGGAAGAAAAGATGGAGAGATGTTCTCCATATGAACTCTTATATTAGTATCCTAAATGGGAAATCGAAGAGGATCTTCCTCATTTTCATCATATCCATCCATTTCTTCTTCCTTCTCTTCCACCTCTTCTTCTTCTACCTGCAAAAGTGGATAGTGATGTGGTTCTTACCGTAATATATTTGACTTGTAAATATACTAAAATGAAAAATAACCCGAATAAATATATAGACCGATCCAAGAATATAAAATAGAAATGCTTCTCTTTATTAATCAAACCCTTGAGGTAGGGTAACACCATACAATCACTCCTTAAGGAAGTAGATCACTCCACAAGTCATCATTTGTCAATACCAAACCAATACTTCACCTCCACAATGGGGAGTTTCTAGCCTCTATATAAGCTTCATGCATATTACCATGGGACTCTAAATACCATACATCCAATACCATGGGCTTATCACATCATTCCCTAACTATTTGTGGTCCTTTACATAATGTGGGTTAACCACTTTATTTATTAATTATGGCCCATTTATTTATCATCCTCATATTATTACATTACATTATTCCCTTGGGTATCTCGCTTTGTACCCCATATTATCCCCCCTAAGTATACTACATTCCACCCCCTTAAACATTTTTCATCCCTGAAACACGATAAGAACAAAAATAATAAGATCTACTTAAAAGAGTAGTCCACTGGTACCATGCACATGTATCTAGCCATCTTGGAGAAAGGTGAACACTTGATCTAGTTGGTGCCTCGCTCGCTTGAGATGCAATTTGGTTCTGGCAGTTTCTCTGTTTTGATGTACCATGGGTGGATCGTCACACCTCTCTATGTGTCGTCTAGGGGTTGTTGTCCTTATTGCTAATTCATTTCCACCTTATTGGTTGTTGTATTATTGGGTGGCGCTGGTGGTGATATGTTGAAGCTTTCACTGATGGTGTATCTTTCTTCAATTCACCACATGATGGAGCCTGAGTGGCATCAAGTAGCTATTGTGGCACATGCGTTTGTTGCTTATCTTCCATTATTACTTCCACCACAGACTCCTCATCTGATGTGTCAGTACTTGTAGTGTTTTCTACTTGGGCCTTCTTGGACTCTACCTGTTTGCTGATGAAAATACCCTTCAATGTAATTTCTTCTTTTTATACCAGAGCTTCAAGAATTTGTTTTGCACATTCATATTGATAGTACCAATAGATTCCATCCAAGGGTATCCTGAAACAACATCCACACAATCCATATTTGAAGCATAAAAATCAAAATGCAACACATACTTGTCCATAGAAATATTCAAATCTTTATAAATTCGAATAACATCATCATCATCCTGTGTGTGCTCAATATGTTGGACTGGGACTTGCAATTTTTTTGCCAAATTAACATTGATAAAATTATGCTTACAACTAGGATTGATAGACACAATTATCTTCTCCTTCTGAATACATCCATGAACCTATAATAAGGAGATATGATCAGTAAATAGCCCCTTACGTGCCTCATTATCCTGTTTTCTAGCATGAGACCATTTTTCCAAAAGGACTTTTTCAAATTATTCATTGGGAAGTGCCCCTATATGTTCATGGTTAAGTGATTTCCACCATATGATAACCTGTAATAGATCTGACCTGCAAATATATAATAAATCAAATATACCCAGAAATAACAAGATAGAATATAGAAAATGCTTCTTTATTGATCAAAACCCTTGAGGTAGGGCAACACCATACAATAACTTCTTAAGGAAGGAGAACACTCCACAAGCCATATGCTTGCCAATACAATATTCCTTCACATCTTTCAATGGGGAGTCTCTAGCCTCTATATATGATTCATACATACAATACCATGGGTCATTACCATGGCTATCTCAATACCATATATCTAAGACCACAGGCTTACCAATTAACTATGGCCCATCTCATTATTACATTATTCCCTTGGGTACCTCCCTCTATACCCCATACTATCCCCCTTAGGTATCTACAGTCCACCCCTCTTAAACATGTTTCGTCTGTGAAACATAAGAAGAACACAAATAATAAGATCTAGTCAAAAGAATAGTCCACTGTTACCATGCACGTGCATCTAGCCATCCAAGAAAAAGGTGAACCCTCAATCTAGCTGGTGCCTCGCTTGCTTGAGATGGAAGTTGATCCTGGCGGCTCTTCTGTGTTGATGTGTTATGGGTGGATCGCCACCCCTCTCTATTTGTTGTGCGGGGGTTGTTGTCCTTGTGGCTAATTTGTTGCCATTGTGTTGGTCGTTTTCTTGCTAGGTTATGTGGGTGGTGATATGCTGAAGTTTTAACCAACGGTGTATCTTTCTTTAATTCACCACCTAATGGAGCCTGATGGGTATCTGACACATGTTGTGGTGCTTGCAATTATTACTTATCTTCCAGTATTACTTCAAGCACTGATTCCTCATCTCATGTGTCTGTACCTGCAACATTTTTAGCTTCATCTTCCTTGGATTCTACCTATTTATTGATGGAAATATCATGTAATGTAATTTTCTTCTTTTTATACTAGAGCTTCAGGAATTTCTTCTGCACATTAATATTGATAGTACCCACAGATTCCATCTAAAGGTATCCCAAAACAACATCCACATTATTCATATCTGAAGCATAAAAATCAGAATGCAATACATACTTATCCATAGAAATCTTCAAATCTTTATAAACTTGAACATCCTCATTATCAACCTGTGTGTTTTCCATGTGTTTTGCTGGAACTTGCAATTTTTTTTTCCAAATTAACATTTATAAGATTTTTCTTGCAACTAGGATTTATAGAAACAATGGTCTACTCCTTCTGAATACATCCATGAACTTGTAACAAGGGGATACAAGTAGAAAATAACCCCACATGTTTCTCATTAGCTTGTTTTCCAGCATGAGACCATTTATCTAAAATGAGTTTTTCAAATTCTTCATCCAAAAGGTTGTACTTCTTGTTGTCAAGTGAGCTCTACCATATGGCAGCCTCATCTTGCAAACCCCTCCATACGCAGCCTTTGCAATGTTTTGGCGATAACCACTTTTATTTGTCTATGAATTCTTCAATAGTAGGACCATTATCGTTTCTTATAAAAAATTTCTGGCTAGAAGCCATGAAGAGGGTTTTGAAAAAATCACTTGGCGAAATTTTGAAGTGGCCACAGTACAGTCAATATTGCTCAAAATCCTTATTATGACATATTTTTGGAAATGAAACAACCATTCTGCATCTTCTCATGTGATAAATCCCGATCTAAGCACTATGGAATTTCAAATTCGCGTTGCAACTATCTGTTGTCACAAAAAATTCTGAAAAAAGAGTTGATTTTAAATCAACGATATCTCCCTCATTCGGACTCCAATTCGACCGATTTCTTTTTTGAAATTGAGTAATTTTTTGGGAGGATCTCAAATATTCAATGAGTGTCTCAAAATTCCCACAAAAACGACAAAAATTAACTGGATATCCGTTGTCCACGCATTTTCGTCAAAACGTTTCTACAACACAGTTGATTTTTAAATCAACGATATCTCCCTCATCCAGACTTCGATTTTTTTTTTGAAATTAGGTATTTTTTCACAAAGAATCCAGATCTACAATTTGTTTCTTGAAAATTTTCACGAGAAGTTACAGATTTGATCTACTAACTCCCCGCCCCAAAAATTTCGTGCAAAAAATAGAAAATATCTCTCCGTTTGCCCAAGAAAGTGCTCTGATACCACTTGTAATAGATCTGACCTGCAAATATATAATAAAGAAAATATACGCAGAAATAACAAGATAGAATATATAAAATTATTATTTATTGATCAAAACCCTTAAGGTAGGGCAACTCTATATAATCACTCCTTAAGGAAGGAGAACACTCCACAAACCATATGCTTGCTCATACAATATTCCTTGACATATCTTAATGAAGAGTCTCTAGCCTCTATATAGGCCTCATACATACAATACCATGGGTCATTACCATGGTTCTCTCAATAACATATATCTAATACCATGGGCTTACCAATTAACTATGACCCATCCCATTATTACATTATTCCCCTGGGTACCTCCCTCTATACCCCATACTATGGTATTAGAGCACCATAATATACTGCATAGCCTCATCCTTGAAATCATTGCATGGTCCATAACACCAACTTATTAGGCATTGTAGCTTCTTATATGTTAGGTATTATTAAATAGTAGAGCCATAATCTTTTCTTGTAAAAAATAGCCGAGTATAACCCATGAAGTAGAATGAGGGTTTTGAAAGAATTTACCTACTTTGTACGAAAAATTTTGAAATGGACACAACTCAGTCAATATGGCTTAGAATCCTTATTATAGCCTATTTTTGGAAATGGAATGGTGATTATGTATCTTTCCATGTAATTTGAATCATGATTTGGACACTCTGGAAACTTAGATTCACACTGCAAATGTCCCGCAGTCACAATAATTTCTCAAAAAAAGAGCTAATTTTAAATCAGCGATATCTCCCTCGCCTGGATTCTGATTTGACTGATGTTTTTTTGAATTTGGGTGATTTTTCAATAGGATCTTAGATATGAAATTATTTTCCCAAAATTGCCCACAAAAATTCAAAAATTTACTAGAGAGTCGCCGTCCACAATTTGTCGTCAGAAAAATTTCTACAAAACTGTTGATTTTAAATCAATGATATCTCCCTCATTCGAACTTCGATTCGTCTAATGTTTTATTTTGAATTTGGGTATTTTTTTTACCAGGAATTTAGATATTCTATTTGTTTGATCAAATTTTGCACCATTTGTAATATATCTTACTTGTAAATATATTAAAATGAAAATTATCCCGAAAGATCGATCAAAGAATATAAAATAAAAATGCTTCTCTTTATTAATCAATCCCTTGAGGTAGGGTAACATCATAAAATCACCCTTAAGGAAGGAGATCACTCCACAAGTTGTCGATTGTCAATACCAAACCAATACTTTACCTCCTCAATGGGGAGTCTCTAGCCTCTATATAGACTTCCTACATACAATACCATGGGTCTCTAAATACCATACATCCAATTCCATGGGATTATCACATTATTCCCTAACTACTTGTGGTCCTTTACATAACATGGGTTAACCACTTTATTTATTAATTATGGCCCATTTATTTATCATCCTTATATTATTACATTACATTATTCCCTTGGGTACCTCCTTCTATACCCCATATTAACCCCATATGTATACTACACTTACAACACCACGTGATAAAGTGGGGGGTTTTGTTATTGAAGAAACATTTTTTTGTATTTTTCTAAAAAATATAAGAAGAAAATACTAATGTTGATTTTTTCTTTTCTTTTTATGTAGAAAATATGAATGCAGAAAAAAAAGGAATCAATCAAAGGACAAGAGAGTGATTGTTTTGAAACCCTCCCTATCAACAATGTCAAAAAGTGATGACCCTCAGTATTGCAACAAGAATGTTGGAACTCCTGAGAGTCTCAGCTTTAATTTTCAATCCAAGGTTCATACAAACTTAAGAGGGGCTGACATTGTATGTGCACCAAACACATTCCTCTTCTTTACCTGACTCTCTTTGATGCAGGTGAAATAGGGAAATGAAACAACTTCAAACGAGCAAATATATAGATAAGCCGCTAGTCCTAATTTGCATAAAGTAAATAAAAATAAGAAAACCTATTCTACTTTTTCTGGAAAGTAAATGAGAGAAAGGAAATCTATTCTATTTGCAAAAATGTAAAGCACACTTAAGCAAATGAAAGTAATGAAAATCTAATCTATCTTGCTGGTAAGGAAATGACAATAAAGGAAATATATTATACTTTGTAGGAAAGGAAATTTCTAGATTATTCTTGGAGGAAATAAATCACACTTTTCTTAAAGTAAATTGCAGGAAAAGAAATCTAGACTAGTTGCAAAAATTAGCATTCAAGAAGCAAGCAATGCAGAAGCTAAATAGTGACCTAACCAAGCTTCAACTCAACCAAAGTGGTCTTAGAACATTCATGAGCTATTCAAAGACACAAATATACTTCTACCATGAATTTGGAGTCAATGTGGGCAAGAGAAGGGCTCGAAAACAAATTACTACAGGAAACTCTCTTTTGCTACATGAAACTTCCAACAAGCATGTTTGTCAAGTTAACCTACCAAATGACTAAGCTAATCAAGTGAAAATGATATGGGGTAATTTTAATTTTTTTTATTAATTTCAATTTTTTAGGCTTCAATCCAAGTGGAATCAACTCGGAATGACTTTATTATCAATGCTAAAATTTTGCAGAAAAATACTACTGTTTTTCTACATGAAACTTCCGACAAGCCTGTCTGTCAAGTTAACATGCCAAATTCCTAAGTTAATCAAATGAAAATGATGTGGTGTAAATTTTACAATTAAGTTGAATGTTTTAAGACTTCAATTTGAGTTTAATAAACTCAAAATAACTTCATTAACACGTACTAAAATTTAGTAGAAGTTTATTACTAAAACCAGAAATTTTAGAATTGTGAACTGGTAAACCAATCTAAGTAACTCAATGATGAATATGAATTTGCACAACTAATTTAAGGATTAATCATACTTGTAACTGTATAAATGACTTTCAAAACAACTTACTCCAATCATTTAACCAATATAACCTATAATAAATAAAGCATCAATACTAAGTGCAAAAATAGGAAATGCAGTAATAAGAGATGTAAGTTAATAAGAAATGTAAAAAAGAAAAAAAAAAATTGTACAATAGGGCTCTAAGGCTCTTGGGATGGCCAAGCCCAAGGATACTCAGAGTCCTACGAAATAAACCAAGCCTTAGAAGCTGAAAATGAAACCAAACCTCATTACTGGAATCAAGTCAAGTACATCCTTGTTGGAAATGAAAGTAGAACTACTAAATAACAAGTTTTCTTCACATTATGACAAAAAATTCCATGCACCTAGAGGCAAATTCAAATTGGTACTTATACAAATTGTGAAGCATCCTCTGTGGAAGGAGTCAACTTTCCCATCCAAAATCCCTCAAAAAGTGGATTTGGTCCTGATCTGTAATGCAAAATTGAAGGTGATGAACAAATTGCAAGTGAAATTTTATGTCTTTTGAGTAATGGATCAATTTAAAAAACACATAAAATAATGATTTTTTAACTCAATTAACAAAAAAAATAGAGACAAAATACCATATCATAACAACATAACAACAAAAATGATAAATGAGTTCACCCCTCCCCTGGGCTACATCTCCTGGTCCAGCTTCTAATGTTGGGCCTCTTTCATTAAGTGATAAAATTTGTGTTTACATGGATTTACAATGCTCATAATGTAAAAATTATGTCTTCAATGGATCCAGAACAGTAAAAAACCTCCATTTGAGCTCTTTCTACGCCTCATTTGGCCAAAAACTGAGAAAGTTATGCTTCACCAAAGCTTTTCCAAGTTTGCACAACTAATTGTGCTACAATTCACCCCAAACCTAGAACCAACGCAAAAATTCTGCCTATAATCGTGCCCTATGGTGAAAATTGTCAAATGCTTTAAATGTCCTATAACTCCCAGTTTCCAAAAATCTCAGTCGTATGGGGGCCATTTGCCCAAAGGCTAGGGCTAACCGCTCACCCCCATCAACCGACCCCCAACAAATTGCCACTGGTCACATTGAGGTGCATAAAACTCGAGCTAGTACTATTTCCATGAGTGCGCCAAAATTTGGAGGGCATGGTCATGTTATTGGCCATGTGGCCTCGGGCTGGCCACTTTCTCGTGCACCTAGGGATTGGCCCCTCCATGAAGCCTCTTCCATGGTCTTATGCGACAGAGCTCATGACTTGGGGCTCGGGCTAAACCCTAGCCCTTGGTCCCACCCTAAGGTTCTGTGGCATGGGGACTAGGGCTGGGGGTTAGTCTTGACCCAACTCCCAAATATGAATTGCACCAAGTTTAAATGTAATATGGGAGCTATAAGGGTTAAGTCCTGAAATGTGGTGTAGCGATATGGTGCCTTGTTGCTTGGTCGGAGGTATGGTGTTTGACCCCTGTGTGGTCCTTTCGACCCTTATTTTTTTTAATATGCCACTAGGAGGCCATGTGGCAGCTAGTCATTGGCCCACCTCACCATAGCTAGCAACCAATCAATTAATTCAATGAGATTTCGACCAATCAGATGAGGACACTGGGTGAGATGCCATTGGTCCTAAAATTCCACTCAATCTTCCTTGTTAGGTTGCCCAATCAATGTACGGACTGTACAATTTGTGTACCTACAACCTATCTGCAATTTTTTGACCTGTTTGGGAAAATGACCAGAACATGATATTGGGAGCATACAATATCGATTTTGGACAATTCAAGTTGCGTTTAATTTAGGTTGTTGAGATCTATACATTGGTATAGGTTTTTATCACTTTTGAACACTTTGAATTTTGAGCACTTTATTGATTTGTTGGATCAGTCCTCCCCATTAGAAGATTTTGGACCTCCAAAATACTTTTTCAGTTAATAAACAGATGAGGGTATAGTTCCCTCACCCTTCCCTTTTCAATACATTTGATTTTTCCTAGTTTTGTACCTTTGAACCACATATGAAGGTGCTTCTTGTTCCTTCTTCTTGAAGTTCTTGTTGCTTTGTCAAGGATAGGATCTTGTTGCAATTCCTCAAGATATTTAGAAGAGAAAACTTCTGTTAAAGAAATATGAACATTCTCTCTTACATCTTCAATCAAAGGACACTTACCCAATTTCAATTTCTTTTCACCTCGAAGTTTTTCTTTGCTGATGCAAAGCTTTACTTCATTTCCAACCTGAAAATTGTGGTCAACATGAAGCTTATCATGTCTAGCCTTGTTTTTGGCTTAACTATTCACCAAATTTGATCTCGATTTCCATGCACCATCATTCTTCAAAGTCAAACAAAAGGAGACCACAAAGAAGATGTATTATAACTAATGTTCCCTTTGTCAAGTAGATCTTGCATCTACTTCTTGGTTCTTGTATTCTCTAACATTGGCATCTTGTTCAAACCAATGTTCAAAAGTGAATCATCTTGCTGCAAATGAACTTCATGTTGTTTTCCTCTTTTAGGAGGAAACACATTAGATTCCCGTAACATCTTATCATATGTATTATCAACTTCAACTAAATCAGATTTTAATGTTTCATCACATTCTTGGAAGGCTTTAGACTCATCAACATCATTATGTTTAATCATCAACAATGCAAAATTTTGACTAGCATTTACAAACCTCTTCATTTGTCTAGCATTCACAAGAGACAATTCAACTTCTTGCTATGTGCTATAAGAATGTACTCAATCCCATATTTAAACAAGTGATACTTTTTCTCATCGTGATGAAAGATGGATTTCATTTCATATAAGTATGGGCTTCCCTAAACAATCCCACAAATTTCAAGTGGTACCACATCAAGTTCTACCTTACCAATGAAATTTACAGTGATGGAAAATCTAAGTATGTATTTTCTTATCATTTGCAACTTGGCATTGTCACATACCCAACTCAAAGGATAAGGTTTAGGATGACGAATGGTTTCCAAATTTAGTTTCTTTACAATGTCTTATGAAATGAGGTTTTCTTGTGAACCACTATAAAACAGAGTATCTACCTTGTTATGTTTTGTGATGAATAGAATGTGGAAAATATCTATTCTTTCTCTTTCATTTTGAGTTTCAATGGGTTTACTAGAAGAACTAGTACTTGCAATTGAATCCTTACCATTCATCTAATGTCTAAGATTTTTGTTTCATCTTTGGAATTAGATCCTAGATTTTTGTTGGGTAGTTGTAGCAGAATTTTCTCTCTCCTTGTTATTAAAATTTTTGGGTCTCATCTCAGGATGAAGTTTCCAATAGTGGTCTTCATCATAGCCTTCTTTAGATCAATGTTTACATGTGAGTTTTTCTCCCTCTTTCTTGACTGAAGCATTCTTTTTATCCTTGCCTCTGAACTTCCCTTTTCCTTTTTCTCCAAACTTGAATGACTTCTCACTAGTTTCTTCAGAAATATTCTTCCCTCTTGCTTCTAAGTAAGTTTCTTGTACACACACTTCATCTAGTTTCGTAGTGTTAAACATGAGAATAACGTGTCTTAAATAACTATGAAATCCTCCAATGTATTTGAGTAGATTATCTTGGGAGGACAAATCTTTACCAAAAACCAAAGCCCTTTTCCTAAATTCTTGAGTATATTTTTGCACATTTTGTCCCTTAGCTTGCCTAAAGTTTTGTGAATCCATTATAGCATTTTGCATGTATGCTAATGGATAAAATTATATTCTTATTGCAACGACAAAATCATTCCAATAGGATAAAACCTTACCATGTTTCTTCATTTCCTCTTGAGTTTTTCCCTCCCACCAAATAAGTGTTGCACCTTCCAACCTAAGAGAAGCAAGATGAATTTTGGTCTCATCATCCTTGATTATTTGTATCCTACAATACACTTCAATCTAACAAATCTAATTATCTAATTTCTCAACATTTACCTCTCCATCATACATAGGCAATTCAAACTTAATGTCAAAATTTAAAAAAGGGGTTTTACCACATCCCTTTGAAGAATTCATAGGTGTTTGTGAAATGGTTGAAGAAGTAGAAGAAGATGAGGATGAGGATGACGATAGAGGTGAAGGTGGTGGTTTGTGACCATTCCCTCCATTCCATTTTGGAGGCTTGTCTTCTTTTCCTTCATCTCCTTTTGGAGGTTTTGAGCGCTCTCTGTACAACCTTGAATTCCTCTCTTCATAAAGAACCTTTACCATTTCAGACATCTCAAATAAAGCTTTTCTGAAAGTTCTTTTATCTTCATACATCTCTTTAGGACCTTCTTCATGTGCCATGAATATTGAAGCTTGAGGTGTTAATGTTCTCCTTGAAACAATTTGAGATATTGGCTCCATAATTTCTCCTTCTCCTCTTTTAAGCTTCAACCTTGTAAGCATCAGAAAACACTTGTAAACAAAATCAAACCTTCACAAAAACCTTGAGCTCTGATACCAAAATAATCTATAATTCAAACTTGAAGGTGATGAACAAATTGCAAGTGAAATTTTATGTATTTTGGGTAATGGATCAATTTACAAAACAAATAAAATAATTATTTCTTAGCTCAGTCAACAACAAAAACAGAGACAAAATACCATATCAGAAACACATAACAACAAAAATGATAAGGGAGTTCACCCCTCTCCTGGGCTACATCTCTTGGTCTAGCTTCCAATGTTGGACCTCTTTAATTAAGTGCTCAAATTTGTGTTTACATGGATTTAAAATGCTCAAAATGTAAAAATTATGTCTCCAATGGATCTAGAATAGTAAAAAACCCCCATCTGGGCTCTTTCTGCACCTCATTTGGCCAAAAGCTGAGAAAGTTATGTTTCTCCCAAGTTTTTCCAAGTTTTCACAACTAACTGCCCTACAATTCGCCCCAAACCTGGCTCAACACCCCAAACCTGGAACTAATGCAGAAATTCTATCTACAATCATGCCTGATGGTGCAAATTGTCAGACGCTTTAAATGTCCTATAATCCCTAGTTTCCAAAAATCTCGGTTGTATGGAGGCCACGTGCCCAAGGGCTAGGGCTAACCGCCTACCCCTGTTGGCCGACCCCCAATGAATTGCCACTGGTTAGGTGAATTCCATGCATACACCAAAATATGGAGGGTGTGTTCATGTCGTCGGCCATGTGGCCTGGGGCTGGCCCCCTTCCCGTGCGCTTAGGGGTTGGCCCCTCCATGAAGCCTCTGCCATGGCCTGATGCGACAGGGCTTGTGACTTGGGGCTAGGGCTAAGCCTTGGCTCTTGGTGCCACCCTAATGTTCTATGGGCACAAGGACTAAGGCTCGGCCTTAGCCTCGACCCAACACCCAAATATGAATTGCACCAAATTTAAATGTAATGCGGGAGCTATAAGGGTTAAGTCCTGAATTGTGGTGTAGTAGTATGGTGCCTTGTTGCTTAGTCATAGGCCTGGTGTTCGACCCTTAAGAAAATTTTAATATGCCACTAAGAGGCCACATGGCAGCTAGTCATTGGCCCATGTGGCTTCCAACGATTCTACCACCTCACCATAGATAGAAACCAATAAAAAATCAACGAAATTTCAACCATTAGGATGAGGACACTTGGTGAGATGCCATTGGTCCAAAAAAATTAGTTAGCCTTCCCAGTCAACATACGGACTGCACAATCAATGTACCTGCAACCTATCTGCAATTTTTTTTACCTGTTTGGGAAAATGATTTGAACATGATATCGGGAGCATATGATATCGGTTTTGAGCGATTCAAGTTGTGTTGGATTCAGGCCATCAAGATCTACATAATGGTACATGTTTCAAGCACTTTTGAACATTTTTTTTTTTAATTTTGAGCACTTTACTAATCCCTTGGATCAAGTCACCAATAGTGCGAATCCTCATTAGATACTGAGTTTTGGCTTCTCCTATAGCAGGGGACACATCCCTATATTTTCTTAATTAGTGGAGTTTCAAAATATTTTCAATAATTTAATAATATACTATTTATTTATTGATCCATCCTGTGGCATCCTATGGCAGGAAGCATGTCCCTAAATTCTCTCTTTTTGCAAATCTTCATAATTTACTTAATATTCTCTCAATGTTTTGCAAAATAAATAATATGAGGTAAATAATAATGAAATATCTAAACCTTCCTAAGAACTTATTGAAGATGAGAAAACATTATTAAGTGTAGAAGGAGATATTTAATATAACCTTTGTGTGCCTTGGAAAGGTTAGATGGGCCTTATTTTTCACCTAATTGGGAGGCCCATCACACGACATGAAATGAGTCCCCCCTTAGGCTTTGGGTCCATGTGTCCCCTCCTTCAGTTAACCACCAATTATTTTCATGTATTTAAAACCAATCGTGTTCGCCAGTCATGGATCCCACGACGACATTTACATAGTTATAATTACATTTATGGGGTGAAGTTAAAAGGGCTGTTGTAGACCCTGCACCCTTAAGACAACATTGTCCTTGGTGTCCTATAAATGAAAAACAAGAATACATATTGATCTTTGTATTTACAGCTCTTACATTTGTTTATAAATTAAACAAAAATTAAATAGAGGACCCTCATTTGATTTGCCATTTCCCATGTTACTTCATTTGGTCCAAAGCACTTCCATTTCACCTTAAGTTTCTCTATTACTTGATTATGGAGTGTGGTATTATCTCTGGACCATGAAGCACAATGGTTCTGGTTGTAATTCCCCCTTAGATTCCATCTGTATCATAGACCAATAAACCACATTACTAGTGTCATGTAGGTACTTCTTAAGCAAAGAAATTTGAAAAACATCATGTGCTTTCATTGTGGGAGGTAAGGCCAATATTAAAGCCACTGGTCCCACTCTTTCCAAAATCTGAAATGGTCCAAAAAATTTGGGTGCCAACTTAGCACAAGACCCCATTTTTAACATCTATCTTTTCCCAAGTTACTTCATTTGTTCCAAAGTTCTTCCATTTCACTTTGACTTTCTCCACTACTTGATTATGGAGCATGGTTTATATCCAACCCATGATGCACAATGGTTCTAGTTAGAATTATTCCTTAGATTCCACTTGTATCACAAACCAATCAATCACATTATTAGTGCCATGTAGATACTTCTTAAGCAAAGAAATGTGAAAAAATCACGTGCTTTCATTGTGGTTGGTAAGGCCAATCTTAAAGCCACTCTTACTCTTTCCAAAATCTAAAATGGTCCACACAATGTGGGTGGAAACTTAGCACAAGGTCCCATTTTCAACAATCTCTTCCTTGATATGATGCGAAGATATACATTCTCTCCCGCTTGGATTTTTTTGTGCATTCTCTACTAGTCTACATATCTCTTTTGCCTATCTTGGGCTAATTTCAATTTCTACCTATTATTGAGCACTTCTTACTCCGTCTCTTTCAGCATGTTCAATCCAAGAACCACTCTATTCATTGGAACATACTAACTAATGGGAGTGTTGCATTTTATACCATACAATGCCTCAAAAGGGCTCATCTTCAGTGACTCTTCGTACCCATTTTTGTATGCAAATTCAACGAATGGCTTGAACTCTTCCCACCTCTTTCGCTAATGCATGGCATACATCCTCAACATGTCCTCTAAAAATATGTTCACTCTTTCAGTTTGGCCATCTATCTGAGGATGATATGCTCTACTAAAAGCTAAATGGGTCCCAAAATAGCAAACAATGCTTTCAAAAATTTGGAAGTGAACTTGGCATCCCAATATGATATGATCTTCTTTGGAATGCCATGCAATATGAATATTTCCTTCATGAAAATATAAGCTATATCAATGACCTTGTGGGTGGACTTAATAGTTATAAAATGAGCTACCTTACTCAACTTGTGCACTACCACCATAATGGCATCATGTTGCTTGGATGCCTTGGAAATCTTGTGGTGAAGTCCATAGCTATGACTTCCCACTTCCATTTAGGAATTGGGATTGGTTGTAGCAATCCCACTGGGTATCTGCATTCCACTTTAACTTGTTGGAATTCTAGGCACCTAGAAATGTATTCAACAATATCCTTCTTCATTCTTGGCCAATATTATGTTTTCTTCATGGTTGTTATCATTTTATGATAACAAAGATGACTTTAATAAAGTCTCTTATGAAACTCATCCATTATGAGCTTCTTCAAGTCAATTATAAAAGGCACATACCATCTCTCTTTAAACAACAACATACCTTCATTAGTGAGCTTGTAATTATTGCTCATTAATCCCTCTAGTTCTTGTTGTAAGCATTCCTTCACATGCTTGAAGTTTTCATCATGTATCAATGCCTCTTTGATCCTTTCTTTGGTGTCAACTTCACAAGTGCTCATTGTTGGGCTATTTTAAGGTCACAATAAAAACCCTTCACAAGTCAATTCGAGACATAATCTTATGAGTTGTAAACACCATATGTGCAAGAAACATAAAATCTATCTACGTCTTAAAATAAAATAAAATAATCTTCTAATTTGATTCAAATAATAACTCAAACTCATTTCTAATAATGAAGATATAAATTAAACTGTGAAAATTGAAACATAATGTGCACATATATGAGATCCTTCTAGATAGTCGTTTATCTCAGATCCTATGGCTTGGCTTTAGAATACAATATTTTGTTTCTTAAGGGAAATGTTCATGTACTAATTTATAGGTTGGATTTGGAAAATAAGAGATTCTAGTTCTAGTTCTTCGCAAACTGAAACCAAATACTAAAATAAAAAAATGAGCATTGAATCAAAAGTTTAGATGTTGGAATGAAATTTAGATTAAGAATATATCTGGAGATTTACTAGTTTTTCTCAAGCAATGGTCCGAATACAAACCTTCTGAATCAAACTCAAAGTAATGAACATAAATAAAATATAACTCACAATCCACAAATACACTAGTCTTTGGATATGTACTAAACTAGAATAATCATGTATTATAGGGAAGCTGTATAAAAATGATTTAAATCTCGACTATCACAATGAGAGTTACAATATTTGTGAAAATAATTAATCAATCTCGGATGTAACCATAATCAAGGTCCAGATATGTATATGAAAACATAGACAATGTATTTTGTGGGAATCAAAACTAGACTTGTGTATTGATTGGTTAGACTTCAAAATTGTAAAGTAAGGGTATCAAACTAGTTCTTTGAATGCATATCACCTTTTGATAGACTAAGTATAAAGGATAAATATCATTTATAAACTCAATAAAAATTGTATTAGAGTAAGATAACTTGTCACAGAGTGTAATAGAGTGTGATTTCTTAGATCTCAATATTTTATCGATGTTGAATCAAAGAGAAAGAGGGTTAGAATACAATGGGAAAGACTCAATATTATAAATATCAATATATCTATATAATTCTCAATGATTTCGAAAGTATATACCATACCCTAGTTCTAGAGTATGAACAAAATCTTGAAGAAAATACAAAGTGATATGATACAATCATACAATCATTAACATGAAGTGAATTAGTGTTCAATTTGAACTGAAATAATAATGTATATCCACACAACGATATTCACAATGACTATAAATACATCAATCATAAAAGAACTATAAAGAATGATGTATATATAGAAAAGGTCTATAGAATATATTTGCATAAAGGGGAATGATACATTACAAATCAAGAATGCAGTTGTGAGGGGCCCTTCCACAAGTAGTGCTTGGGTCGATTACTATAAAAGAAATGTGAGGAATCACAACACAATCATGGATTTATCCAGTATTTTGTTTATCACAACCTGATTACAATAGGATTACTAGTGCATGGCTTATACAGAGTCTGAGAAACAAGATCAAAATCACAATATTGATTGGCTAAATCGACATCACAATGTTTGGTTCTATTATTAAGTATTGTATAAAATATTACATCTATATATCTCCTACAAGAGGCCATATTAATGATAAATAAGATTTGATCCTCTTTTCTAGGAACAAAACCCCTCGTAATAGCCAAGATACTAAATAGGATATCTCCTTCTGCCTCTCTAACCTTCACCAAGTTCATTCTTGGTGAGGTAAGACAAACGAGATCTTAAGTGTGCACTTGGTCGACATCAAAATAGGTTTTTGTTACGGATTCATTACTGATAGGCGAACTATGGAACTCTGACACTTTGATTTTACTTTAGGGTTGCTCAAAGGGACTCAAATGCAAGTCGGGAAGAAAGGTGCTATGTTTCCATGTACTCATCCACACTTACAAATCAAACTCATATGTGGATGGTCATGAATGCAATTGTTAATTTGGAAGCTCAAGGACAAATTTCCTCCTTTGGAAAACCTTCCTCATCAAGAAATACCCCTCCTAGCCCTTAGTTGAATTTAATTTGGTTAAGGAAAAATGTATTTTTAATATTGAAACCCTCATGTGGACAAAAGTACAGGTCGGTTCTAAAGAGAAATTGGACACCCTTGGAAGCCTATAAATGAAAGCCAAGTGAACCACATTTGGATATCAACATCAAACATCTTCTTCTTATTCTCTCTTATTTGGATTGGATTTCACAAGTATGAGGTTGATTCATGAAATTGGTTCGTACATGTCTGAAATTGTAGGGTTCAAGCTCACATGTGTGAAGTAGGGTTTTTGGTTTGTAGCCACAGGGTTGGAATAGGGAATTTTTAGTTGTAGCTGCTTGCCTAACTAGGTGTTCCCTATGGCTGGAAGGCTTCAACTGCACACATGGTCACTACCTATGTGTAGTTGTGACATAGGGTTTTATTGACATTTGATTGCATATTTTGACCATAGATTGTAGGTTTGGAAATTATGTTCTGGTTCAAATCTGTATATTGGGCTCATTGTTTGGTTGGTTTTGCTGGATAATGTTGGGATTGGTGAATTGGATCATTGTAATATCTCTTTGCTGAACATTTTATCACAATATAATAATAAGAAGAATTTGGAATGGTTTTCCCCTTTGTGGGGTTTTTCCCTGGTCTCCGACCAAATCATGGTGTCTCTATTTGTGCATGCCTTTCTTTTGTTGTTCCTTTTAATATTCCGCTGTGTAGTTGATATTATTGTTCTTTCTACATAATTTCTATTGATGTTATGAAGATATGGGGCGAATCCAATATATAAATGATGAGAAGTTTGTTAACGCAATTATTTAATGCAAAGAACAATACTTCCGTAAGAAAAATTAATTGCAATGTACAATGACCTTGTGGTTTCCTTAGGTATCAGATTCCTTCTGTTGGTACTAGAAGTGAACTAGATTTTCATCCTTAACAACATAACCTCAAAATACACTTAAATATAGTTAAAAACATAAGATTTTAATAAGTTAAGCAAGGTGTACATCATCGTACTAATTAAAGGTGTTTGGAGCCACTAATATCGATTTTTAGGACAAAAGTGATATAATAGGCATGGGAATAATATGGAAAGAGGGTAGCTAGATATGTCAATGTTGAGAGGCAACATCTCCCCCACACCAAACCTCTTATATGTCCCCATGCAAGACATGCTCAAAACTATAAAATTAGACCCTATCAAAACTTCTTATCTTCTTTCAATCTTCCTATGAGAGCTCGAAAAAACTTATGAGAATGTTGAGGCCTCCTTCAGTCCTAGTCACTCTCTCTATTTTCCTTCTATGGGATGTAGATGGAATGTAGTCCAAAAGCCTATTATGTAGCGTTTTTTTTTCCAACTGTAACTCCTTAATATCTTCTTGAAATTTACAACTTTGGGCTCTTAACTAATCATTTTTTTTCTATATATATGTATTGATTAAGTATCATGCATACCATGATCTCCTCTTTCAATTTATTGATAATTTTATTCCTTCTTTTTAGATTCTTAGCCAATGGGTCAATCAAGGAATTTAATGAAACATGGACTTATCTCGTAGAGGATAATCATGACCAACATATTCATTGTGAAAATATGGAGAAGGGTAATCATGCTTAGATGCTTTAGTAGTAGACTCTTTGATAGGTGATTTAGGGGGAATCATTTGTGGTGAACTTGAGGGTTGATTTATAAGCTTCTTCTTCACTCTGGGAAGTCCCTTCAGAGTCTATTAAACATTGTTGTTGATGCAAACATGAGTTTTTTTAGTTACTTGAAGTGTGGCCACAGGTGGTAACTCTATGGGTTTTTGACTGCCCCATTTCTTAGACATATTTCTAGTGAAATGGCCAATAGGTGATTTATACACTAGGGGATTTTCCCTTGATGCATTTCTCTTCCTTATCCTTGAATTATGTTGAGAAGGATCAATAGTATTGGATTTGGCTTGAATCAAATGTTGAAAATGCAACAAGAAAGTCCTAATTTAATTTTTTCCTTGAATTAAATTAAGAATTAAATTGTAATTCCACATCTCATGACAACTTGTAAGAGTTAACTAAGTTAATTTGACTTAGTTTTCTCAGTTAATTCAAGTTGAGGGTCTAAGTAGAGTCACGTAGAGTGTCTCCTACTTTATAGGAGCCCTGGTTGAGTTTATTTTGAGTTGTAATTATTTAATTTAGTCTAACTGAGTTAAAGTTAGTTAAACTAGTTCCAACAGAAGGAGGAATTAATGGGAGATCCAGTAGTGGGGTGTAACCTATAGTAGTGGGGTGTAACCAATGGTGATCAACCAGTAAACTGAAGATTCACTCATGATTAGATCATTCATGTCAGATAAGAGAAATACCCAGTTGAGATTGGAGTTCATGGACAATGTCCTATCAGTTGCATAATCATCTGAATTGTACATGTGGTGCATGCAATCAGAGGAAGGCCTATGAGGATTGCACAATTCCTATTTTTGGAATTTCCCAATTAAATATGGGCTAATTCCCTAGGAAATTACGCAAGGAAATAAGATCTTGGTAGGCAGAAGAATTGGGTAAGTATTGGCTTGAGCTTGTTTGGGAAGAGTGAGATAGATAGAGATAGTTCAAAGGTTGCTCGAGATTGAGAAAAGCATTGTAATCTTCTCATATTTTCTGATTAATGCAATATATAGATAACAGGGGTTTTTATCTATGGATTTCCCCATAAAATTATTGTGTTATGTGTGATTGAATTATTTCTCTTTTATTCTTCATGATTTCATTGATCGTTTATTATTTCCACTAATAAGTAAAGTATATTCAAGTCAATTATTTTAGCATATTACAATATGCAGTTTGAATCTACAAGAAATTTCTACATGGTATCAGATCTCAAATCACCATAGAAGAAGAGAATATGATTTTGTCTTTTGTAGGAGAAACTTAATTTGCAGTATCATACTTTAAAGCCAACAGGATGTCGTTCTACAAATTAAGACTTGAATATGCCCTTGAAGGTAGTTAAAACTATATTTCTTGGAAGGACAGGATGGGGGCAATGTTGGAAGATAATGAGCTTAAGATATTCATAGAAATATATTCCTAATCTGGCTAATGCTCAAGATCTGGCAGAGTGGAGAAATTGGGTGTAAAAGGCGAGAAGGGTTATCCTAGAAGGAGTTCGAGATCATATTGTCTCAAATCTCCATGGTAAGGAAAATCCATTTTCAATGTGGAAGGCCTTGACAAAACTGTTTCAAAAGAACAGTGACCACATGAAACTAGAATTGAAGGACAAGCTAGAAAGATCAAGATGGAGAAAGGTGACACAATACCGAAGTACTTGACCAAGTTCATCCAATGTCAGGATGAGCTTGGAAGTGTCGATGTTATAGCTTCTGAAGACAATCTGGTGAGCCTAGCACTTCTAGGTCTTCCTAAGAGCCGACACAACTACCAGGGCTTAGTTAATTGGAGGGAGAAACTACTAGAGTGGGAGAGATTATGGTCCAACTTGCTACAAGAAGAGATTCAACGAAACCCCAGAGATGGATCCTCCTCCAAGCATGATGATGAGAATAAATGTTCCTTAGCTGGAAAGGCGAAGAAAGGCAAGGGGAAGTCATCCCATTCCAAATAAAATTCTAGTCAGGGAAGCAAGAACAAGGGCATGTCAAAGATTAAATGTTTTCACTATCATGAGCTGGGACACTATGCCACAAAGTGTCCACATAATAAGCCCGGTAAGAAGCCCTTAGGAGGAGTGGTAGGTGAAGCTCTTGCTTCACAAGTTGAACTGGATTTCACCCTCATTGCTTGTATGGTGACATCGGTGATGGGTAGTGTGTGGTACCTGGATAGTGGAGCCTCATTCCATATGAATGACAACAAAGAGTTCTTTGGTGACTTGGAGGAGAAGGACCTCCAGATGAACATTAGGATGGGAGGTATAGTGCGACTGACATTGGTATTATTACCTTTCATATGGAGTCTGGTTCTCCTCTCACATTAGAAGATGTCATGTATATTCTAGGTTTGAAGAAGAATTTGGTTTCAATTTCCATGTTGGAGGACCGTGGCTACGATGTGATATTCAGCAAGGGAAAGGCTTTGCTTCGTCACATAGCCTTAGAATAGGTGAAGCGAATCGGGGTTTGGGTGAAGAACCTCTACAAATTGGATGTAGAAGACTGTGCTGCTTTGAGCACAAAAGTAGAGAAGGTGCAGAGCCGAGACATAAGTGAGTTATGCATAGAAGATTGGGTCACTTGCACCACAGAGCTTTGAATATCATGCATCAAATTTCTACAGGACTTCCCAAGGGTACATTAGAGTAGAGAGACACATGAAAAGGGTGTACATGGGAGAATTACACCAAATATTATTTTCATGATAAATACATTCAAGCGCAAGCAATCCTTGATAGAGTTCACTTAGATGTGTGTGGACCATTCTCGACAACATCCATGGCCAAGAACATGTATTATGTAATATTTGTTGATGATTTTTCTCATAAGTGTTGGATTTTCTTCATGCAAAATAAAGATCAAAATTTTGCTAAATTTTGTGAATTTAAAGCACTTGTTGAGAAAGATAATGGTAGGAAAGTTAAAACTCTCAGAAGCGATAACGATGGAGAATATATGTCGAATGCATAAAATAACTTATGTGTAGCAAAAAGTATTTGATGGGAGTTGATAGAACCTCATAGCCCATAATAGAATGGGGTGGTTGAAAGGAAGAACATAAGTATTGTGGGAGATGCATGGGCGATGTTACATGATCAGGGCCTACCGTTGCACTTGTGGGCTGAAGCATGCAACACAACAACTTATTTGCATAAAAGAATCCTTCATCGAATCCTCGGGATGACTACACCAGAAGAAGATTTTTCAGGTAAGAAACTAGATGTGGCACACTTCATGATATTTTGTTCATTAGTCTACTATCATGTTACCAAGGATGTACAGAAAAAGCTAGAGGCCACAACTAAGTTGGACTTATTTGTAGGGTACACTGATACACCTCACAACTATCAGGTGTACGTTCCATCCAACAAGATGAAAGTGGTTCGTAGATATGTGAAGTTTGATGAAGAGAAGGCCATGAGATGTTCCCTTGAGAAGGAGATTTAGTTACATGCAGATGAGGAGATTTTAGCTCCAAAGGAGGAACCTTAGGATGATGTGGAGAAACCACATGTAGAGGAGCAGAGTGCAAGCACCCACTCATGCAGATACTTCTAGAGATGGAAGGAAGCACACTAGAGAGGCTGATAGATTGATGCATGATGCTATAGAGAATGTGGGGGCACCCACATCACATCACAGATAGAGGAGGTCACCAGATTGGTACACTGGCTACATGGCTCTAATGATCGAGAGTGTAGAAGTTAAGCCATCCTCATTCGAGGAAGCAGTGAAACAACTAGTATGGGTTGATTCCATGGTTGAGGAGTATGACTCCATTATTAGAAAAAGTGTTTGGGAAGTGGTCCCAAGGCCAATAAACAAGTCAGTGGTGAGTTCCATATGGCTTTACAAGGTAAAGCAAACAACATATGGGAGTGTGGAGAAACACAAGGTAAGATTTATGGCCAAAGGGTTCTCTTAGGTGGAGGGAATTGATTACGAGGAGAGATTTGCTCCAACATCAAGGTTATATTCAATTAAATCCATTCTAGCATTGTCAGTGCTAATGGGATAAAAGATACATCAAATGGATGTGAAGACAACATTCCTCAACGATATGATTATGGAAGAGGTGTATATTGAGCAGCGAGAAGGATTTGAGACCATAAACAAAGATTCACATGTGTGCAGACTTAAACGAGTGCTATATGGACTAAAACAAGCACCCCATGCTTGGTACACTAGGATTGACAACTATTTCATTGGGTTGGGCTTCACCAAAAGTGAAGCAGATGCGAACCTTTACCATATTGTGGTTGAAGGTAAATTGTTGATTATAATATTATATACCAATTATTTGATTCTAACAGGTGATGAGAAGTTGATAAAATATTGCAAAGAAGATCTTGCAAGAGAAATCAAGATGAATGACTTGGGGTTCATGCATTACTTTCTTGGTATGGAAGTATGGCAAGGAGATGGGGAACTGCTTGTCTCTGAGGGAAAGCATGCCAATGAGATATTGAAAAAGTTCCACATGGAGAACATAAAACCCATGGAGACTCCTCTAGTAGGTAACTGGAGGAAGGAGGATGCTACTTTAGATGAAGTAGTAGAGGCTATTATTTATAGAAATCATGTGGGTTCACTTATGTATTTGGTGAACACACAACCAGACATGTGTTTTACAGTTAACCATCTTAGTCAAGCCATGTTAAGCCAACCAAAATTTATTGGAAGGCAACTAAACATGTGTTGAGTTACCTCAAGGGCACCACTTAGTTTGGTATTTGGTACAGACAGATAGAGGGAGTGAAGCTTCAAGGCTTCACAGATGTAGATTGGGTAGAGAGCCCATTCGACAAAAAGAGCACATCAGGGGGAATCTTGAGTATCGGTTCAAAACCAATTTCTTGGTACAACAGGAAGCAAAGATCAGTTGCATTCAGTTCAACAGAAGCAGAGTACATGGCTACTAGTCAAGTAGCTTGTGAGGCTATCTAGATGAGGAAGATCCTTGTTGGGTTATTTGGTAAGCAGATGGATCCTACAATTATTTACTGTGACAACCTGAATTGTATCAAACTCTTTGAGAAGCTATTTTTTTCATGATCGGTTCAAGCATATCGACATTTGGTATCACCATATACAAGATTGTGTGCAAAGGAGAATCATGTTGATGGAGTACATTCCTATAGAGGAGAAAGACACAAATATTTTGACAAAGGCATTGTCAAGATGAAAATTTGAGTTTCACAGAGGCAAGATAGGGGTAACAGATAATCCCTTTCTTGTTGAGAGGGAATTTTGAAAATGAAACAAGAAAATCCTAATTTAATTTTCTCCTTGAATTAAATTAGGAATTATATTGTAATTCCACATCTCATGACTTGTAATAGTTAAATAAGTTAATTTGACTTAGTTGGCTCAGTTAATTCGAGTTGAGGGTCTAACTAGAGTCATGTAGAGTGTCTCCTACTTTATAAGAGCCCTGGTTGAGTTTATTTTTGAGTTGCAATTATTTAATTCAGTCTAACTGAGTTAAATTTAGTTAAACTAGTTCAAACTAAAGGAGGAATTAGTGGGAGATATAGTAGTGGGGTGTAACTCACAGTAGTGGGGTGTAACATGTAACAATGGGGTGTAACCAACATTGATCAACCAATAAACTGAAGATTCACTCATAATTAACTCATGCATGTCAGATCAGGGAAAGACCCTATTGAGATTGGAGTTCAGGGACAGTATAGTATCAGTTGTATAATCATCTAAATTGTACATGTGGTGCATGAAATTAGAGGAAGGACTATAAGGATTGCACAATTCATATTTGTGGAATTTCCCAATTAAATATGGGCTACTTCCCTAGGAAACTGCGTAAGGAAATAGGATCTTGGCAGGTAGCATGATTGGCTAAGTCTTAGCTTGAGCTCGTCTTGGAAGAGTGAGATAGATAGAGATAATTTAGAGGTTGCTTGGGCTTGAACAAAGCATTGTAATATTCTCATATTTTTTTATTAATGCAATATACAAATAGTAGGTTTTTTTAGTTGTGGCTTTCCCCAGAAAATTATTGTGTTATGTGTGATTGAATTATTTTTGTTTTATGCTTCGCGATTTCATCGATCATTTATTGTTTTTGTTGATGAGTAGAGTAGATTCAAGTCAATTGTTTTAGCATATTACAATATGTAGTCTGAATCTACAAGGAAGTTCTGCATCAAATTCTTTTCACGATTAATATCATTAGACCCCTATTTTGAGAATCGCTCTGCTAAATTTCCTTGTAGTTGTGAAACAAAAACATTTTGAACTGTGAAATTATCGCTAGTCTAATTTCGATCTTTGAGATCTTATAGAGTTAACATTTTAACACAACCATGATGATGTGGGATTGTAAGATGGTTCTTTTTTTCTTCACCTGAATTGCCATTTTTTTTAGACTCTTCCATAGATAATAGGGAAACTTTAACTCTTGACTAGACTAAAAATTTAGAAGGGTATATATATGATATTGTAAGGTAAAAGCATACCTCCCTTTACAGGTGAACATTTTTTGTAGGATCAACAATGGCTTATCCAATTCATCCTTGAGCCAATTCCTTGGTATACCTTTTTCCTAGTTTGCATCTTCATACTTTGGCTTTAAGAAGGAATTAAAAATACTTCTATCTAATGGCTAATTTTTAAACCACTTTTATCTATTGCAAGGGGGGCTAGTGGCATGGGCCATTGTCTCTTCTGTAACCCTCATAACCAAATTTACAATATGAATAATATGACCATTAAAATTTTGTACAAAATTTAAGGTGACTCATTCATCATACCCCTAAAATCATGCAAGAAATCCTTTCCATTCAGATCCATTGAACCATTGCCGACATGCATTATATTATTGTAATGCTTCAAGGGTTTGAGTAGTTGGCTCATGACGATCAACCACCACATTTAGAACTTATATCATCACACATAAAACAATGGTATGATAATACCCCATCTTTCAAGTTATGAAACCCCATTGCAATTTTTTTCATTAACAACCTTGGTGCCCTAGTCTAGAGTTTGTTCATCGACATGAGGTAGGCATTGCAGGGGTTAAATTTGCCAATTGTCTCATGTGACGGTTTCAATTTTAGAAGAATAAATTAATGGCATGTATAACCATTATTATCCACTAATGGCTATATGCACAATAAAAGTGTTGAGTTGTGTCAATCCAAGGGCGAGCTCGAAAATTCAATATATGGTAATCAACACAAAATTGGCCATCATTGCAACAAATGGAGAAACAATACAAGAGTTATATAAAATTGGACAAGGTATAATAAAACAATTTAATGTATTAACACTTACCAATTCAACTTAAAGGGAGATAATGGATAAGTTTAGAAGGTGATATAGAGAAATATTTGGATAGAGGTATGCAAGATATGATTAGGAATAGGGTATGTAAGAAGGGAAATACAACGAGAAACAATAACTATGAGGGGACTTTACTTATATATAAATAAAAATCCTTTCATTTCTTAATAGATAAAAATGAATCAGATATATAATTTTGTTCACCTCACGAACAACCCAATTGCCAACACCTCTTTATAGCTAGTATGGTGCTGAAAATTTAGATGAGGAACTTTCAAACCAATTGTGTTAGGAAGAAAAATGATTACTTACAGGTCTCTTGGTCCCACCTACTACATTCTAGTATCGTATCAAATCATTGCTTGTTGTATTTTTTATTACTCTAATAGACTAGCATTAGTTTGAAAACTCAAAGAAATCAATCCAACATGGAAAATTGATGAGGCAATGAAAATGGATGTAGTAGAAATAATAAACAAGGAGATGAATACAAAGATACAATGTTGCATTTCATGCTTTGTAACAAAGAAGAAATATGGATTCCTAAAGGCTCTCTAGGATACCAGATATCCTCTTTTTAAAATAGTCATCATATCCCTGCTTCCTTGAGTACCATTCCCCTTTTATTCTCCATTTGTTGAAAATTACAACGTTGCAATTCTCAAACCAGCAATATTTATCACAAACCAACTATGGCACAATTCTTATCTATGTGAAGAGAGTTGATGAAATTCAAACATAGAAGGAAATCACTAGATTACCAACCACTAAAGAGAGTTGTTAACCAATGTGAGACCACTCACCTTTCATGTTAATGGGTGTCAAGGTGCCATGGTACAACTTGCTAGAGATGAATAGATGTGATGTTGTCGAATCTCTTGCAAGATCTGATCAATAGGGAGAATTGAGAAATTCCCACTGTCATTAGTGAGAGATTCTACCATAGATGTATGCAAACCTCTACATACCATAGAAATCTCTAGCTCTTACCCTAGATAGCATGTTGAAGTTGATGGGGAAACGTTTGTTTGAAGGAAGGCCTCGACGACTCCTTCATCATCCAACATGATAACAATAACAATAGTTTTAATATTACAAAAATAAAATTAAAAACAATATGTTAAAATTCAGTAAGGGCTAGCTTGCCAACACGCTGGTTTTCAAACAAGCCCATGTCTAGCTATGTCAGCAAGATGATTTTCATTAGAAGATCAATTATTTTTCTTTACTTTTTTCTTTTCTTTTTACAAACACACACATATAATGGAAAGAAACTCAAGGGTAGGTGAAAGAGGGAGTAGAAAGATCCCCACTTACTACCTCCATGGAATCTGACTATTGCATGGCATCTTGAACAAATATTTCTTAGGACCATTAACCACAAAAGAAACATGTTCATCATTAATGGTCCTTGTTGTAACCGAGCCATTATCAAAATGGTCTCAACCTCATAAGGTCACATCCATTGTGTAATAATCTTTCCCTTAAAGTTTTTAACTCTAGAGTAAAAAAAAGGGCCCAATCACTGAGTTTTAATTGATTTTTCCTAATAAATTTATCATGCCATCTAGCTCGCTGCTCATGGACAAGAATAGTACATTGGATGGAAACTTCTTGAAACTCATCCAACTTGTGAAGATGATCAACTCTCTGATTTTGGCCTTCTAACAAATATTTATCCAATTAGATGGTTGTCTTGAATGCCTTCACTTGGAACTCAATGGGAAGGAGAACTTGTTTTTTGTATACTAACTCACAGGGTGTGAATCCTGTAGTAGTCCTACACATAGCCTTGTAAGCATAAATTTCTTTCAGGAGCCTATCTACCCAATTTTTATGATGTAACTATATTGTTTTGGTTACGTTGGCCTCCAACACCTTGTTTGTATATTCTAACTATCCATTGGCCTTCGAGTGGTATGGAGAATATTTCTAATGATTTATATGATAGTACTAAATAATAGATTATACCGCCTTTGATACAAATTGTGCTCCATGATGTTATAATCTCTCTTGGAACACAAAAATGGGTAAAAATATCATGAAAAATAAGATCAACTACTGATTTTTCACTATCATGATAAAGAGATTTCACTTCTACCCATTTTGTAACATAATAAATACAAACTAATATATAAATATTTTTCCACAACAATGGAGATATTGGCCCCACAAATTTTAAGGCCCATATTTCAAAAGGTTCAACAAGCACCTGGGGTTATAATCATTGGCCTGTATTGGTCTTCCCATCCTTTGGAAATTGTCACAACTATGAACATAGTCCCTTACATATTTAAAAAGTATTGGCCAATAATATCCTTGTTGGATAACTTTATAAGCAACTCTTTTGTTAGGAAATTGACCTTCACAAGTTCCAACATGACAAGCTCGCAAAATATTGAACATCTTGTCTTCTCGGACACATCTCCAAATAATCAGATCTGGTCAAGTTTAGTAGAGATCTCCCCCTACCCATGAGTAAGTGGCACTGAGTTTAACAAGCTATTGTATTTCTCGTGGGGAGAGGAGTTGTGACAACTTACCTGTGGCCAAATAATTAGTGATATATGTGAACCATGGTATCTTAATAGAAATAACAAATAAATTCTCATTAAGAAACTATCATCCACAAGAATAACTTCATCACTAATGTGAATCCAGAAAAGGAAATTTACTACCAAATTTTATTTTGTAGGTCTATCTATAATATTAACGTTAAATGTTGTAGCAATAGAAACCATCTAGTGATTCTACCATTAGTGATAGGTTTATTCATAAGAAATTTAATGGCAGTATGATCACTATGTATGAAAACTTCATAATCGGTTATATAGTGTCTAAACTTATTTATGGTATGTACAACGGCCAAAAGATATTTTTCAATGATTATATAATTGTGTTCTGCTAGTGCTAGTTTTGTTTTATAAAATAAATAACATAAGATGACTAATTTTAATTTTGGCCCAAAACAACTCCAAGGGTTGTGTCTAAATCATTTGTAAATATGTGGAATGGGAGGGACCAATTTTTCCCTCTAAGTACTAGTGTTGTAGACAATTTCTCCTTTATGGCTTCAAAAATAGTTTGGCAATGTGAGTCCCAAGAAAAATCAAAATCTTTTGAATGCAATTTAAGCAAGGTGGACTATTTTTGTAAAATTTTGAATAAATTTCCCATAACAACATTGTGTCCAAAAATACTTCTTACCTCTTTTTTCATTTATGGTGCAATAAGGTTTGTGATAAATTTGAATTTTTTTGGATCCACCTTGATACCTACATGTGAAATATGATACCTAAGAACAATACCTTGTATTAATAACATTATCCATTTTGTATTACTGTAAGTGAGGATAGCTTCTCTCAAGTGAATCGATACTTTCTGAAGGTTATCAAGTTCTTATTTAAAAGTACAATGATAAACAAAAAATCATCCATATATACCTTTGCAAATTCATGAATTAAATTAGATAAAACACCTAGTATTGCATGTTGAAAAGTAGCAGGGGCATTATACAAACCAAATGGTATGACTCTATACACAAAAGTCCCACATGGACATGTAAAATTGGCCTTGTCTTAGTCTTCTAGTGCGATTTGGATTTTATTGTATTCGTTAAAGCCATCTAAGAAAGAAAAAATTTGTTTGCTTGGAAAAGTATATACTACCTAATCAATAAAGGATAATGAAAAATAGTCTTCTAGAGTAGCCTTGTTTAGTTCCCAATAGTCGACACAAATTCTCCGTTTACCATTTTCCTTAGACATTACTACAAGTGGGGAAACTCACTTTCTATTAGATATGGGATATATGAAATTAGAATTTAACAGTTTTTGCAATTCTTCCTTTATAATATCTTTTAGAGCAGGATTGATGCAGAGTTGGGCCTCGGTACTGGCCTAGCATTTCCTTGAAGGTAGATATAGTGTAGGAAGATGATAGGAGGAATTCCATGCATGTATTGATATTCCCATGCAAATGCATTGGACTATTCTTGCAATACATGAATCAATTTCTCTTGTCGTTCCTGACTACTATTAGGATTAATGTGCAAACTCTTTCTTGGACTGATCTAAAAAAGAATGTTTTCAAAATCTGAGTTTTCCTTAATAACTAACACAAGAAGAGATAATAAGCTTTAAAAATCATAACATTTTTGGAAATCTCTAAAAATATGGTTATATACATGATACAACCCAAGATATTGAGTATAGTCTAAAAAAGAGAGGAGTTGACTTATTAAATTATCTTCAATTAGTTCTTTTAACTCCCTTGGTTGTTCAATAGTAAAAAATGATCATACATCTACTTCATTCTCATAAGGATCTTCTATCCACAAAATATAGTTTCTCGTGGATTTTGTAGGTGGATATAAAATAAGTTTCTTCATGAAGGCTCTATTAGAAATGGTCATTTCTCCAGATCTACAACTAATGAAAGCATCAATTGTAGATAGACAATTCCTTCCAACAATTAATGGGTGGACATTCATGGTAGTTTTGGTTGAATGACTAAGAAATCCATAGGACACTTCCATGAATCCAAAGTCACAATCACATTGTCAAAAACACCAGTGGGATTGACTCGAGATCTATCAATGAGTTCAATCACCATAGTCGTGGCTTGAGGATCCCCTAATCATAGCATCTCCATAATTGTAATAGACATGATATTTAATACAAACCCTAGGTCAATTACAGTGTTTTCTATAGGAATATATTTAATAAAAATGATAATGACAACATTTCCAGGATCAATATATTTCGCCATTAAAGTTCTTCCTGTCATTAACTTAGCTAGTTGACCTATTACTTGTATTGTAGAGGGATATTTTCATTCGCTAAGGTATTATAATGCATAATTACCTTATATTTTTTACATATATTGATACATATTTTATGGCTTGAAGTAAGGAAATTTTCACACAAACCTTTTTTCAGTTCTGTTTCCAAATTGAATTCAAGCCTGACAACATATTTTTCTATTGTTAAACTTTCCAGAAAAGGTGGAACTTTGGGTGCTTGTAGTTGGTGTAATTGTAAGGTGGAATATGTTTGAGTGGTGGGAACACTTTCTATATTAGGGTGGTCATCATGAGTCATTTTATTAGGAGTTTTCTGCCCTTCAAATTCCTCTTGAATGATGAGGGGAGAGTTTTTTGGTTTGAGAACCTTCCCCAATCTTAATTGTACTCCCTATAATGGTATAGAGGTGACTACATATGAAGGGAAGGATTGCAATTTTGCGTTCAAAAGAGGCTAAGTTGGGTTTTTAGTAGGGTTAGGTTGTTGTTGTATAGGTAATTGTGGTCTAGAGGTGTTTTTTCTTATGGTTAACTATGATAACTAAAGTATTGTAGGTTGAGGGTTGTTATTCATTTGTGGTTGTACAAAAGGATATGCTTGTGGAATTTGTGAGGAATATTATGGATATTGAAGATAAGTCATAGGAACAGATGTGGAGATATGTTCCCATAGATATTCCCCCGCTAGTTTTGTTGTTGCCAAAGTTGGTTTGGCTACTGAGGCCATTTATGATGCTAAGGAATTTGAGCATTCCACTGTGAATTACAAGATGGAAAAAACTGAGAGATAAAATCTTGTGCCATACCTTGCATACGTGGCTGCCATGACCCCCTTGGTGCAGCTGAAAAAGATGGTTCAAATTCATCATTGCTTCCTTTATAAACAAATTTTAGTCCTAAAAGTGAGGGGAAACTCTATGTATTGTGGTTCTTTGCACAAATAACACAAACCTAAACATTATATGGACACTCTTTCAAAGGATGTTTTTTTCTACATTGATAACATAAAAATATAAAGGTGTGTGTTCTTCTTCCTGCTTCTTTTTAAGTTTCAATGTATCAGACAAGAAGCTAAAATTTTCTTAAAAATATATTTTTTCAGCCCTCTTTACTCCTCTTGCAACAAATTTAGTTATCCTATACAAAGGGCCTCTTATCCCTTTATAGGTATTAGCTCTGCTTCATGAATACCTCTTGCATAAATCACAAATGTCATTAAATGATATACAAGAAATTTCACCAAAACCCATTAAATTTAACACACACACACACACACACATATTCATCTTGTATCCTTACTAGAAAAACAATCTTAATTGTATCATCACTAAGAGAACTGGGTTTAAACTTCTGAAGGTTATACAAGAATCTTTCAAGAAAGTCCTCAAGGCTCTCTTCCCCTGATTTCTGCATCTTAAAAAATCATTTCGTGTGTCCTTGGATCTACAATATTCTTGGTATTTTTAAAGAAAATTAGCTTTCATATCATCCCAATGTTATTTTCTCTTAGTCCCATGAACCATATTAATGTAGAGTCTTCCAAAATTTTAAGAAATAACTTTAATTTATGATCATCAAGCACACAGTTATAACTATAACACAAACTGTCAAATTCAAATAAAAATGCATTGGGGTATTCTGTAACTATACCTCGAAAATTAGGTCAGAAAAAAGGAGGGATGTATTTAATATTGACATCTAGTGCTCCGTCAATAATAGGAAATCCAAAAGTGGTTTCACTCCCAACTTCTTCATTTTTGTATCCTTCTGCCATATTTTTAAATAAACTATACTCAGTGTGCATTTGTGATGGAGGTGGTTCAACAATTATATGTTGGTGGATGAGGAAGTTGTCTTCAAATCGTGTCTCTATTATTCCTACTACAACAACAACCTCTACTTTCTATACAACAACACCTCATGGAGTCTCAAGAAATCTAGTGATGCATTCTAGAGATACCGCTTTATATAGTACCAAATTGGTCATAAGAATAATTTCTTCAACCTACTAATCTTTAGCTTCCCTACTCTTTTTTTCTTTATGCCTACTTTTTATTATAGATTCAAACCATGGTGGAATTGGAACAAGAGTCAATTGATGCGTGGAATCTTATCTCTTTTGAGTTTTAAGTGTGTATCTTTTAGTCAGATTAGTAGGAGGGGTTATTTGACCACTAAATAAATTAGTTGGAACTTCAGAAGTTGATTTGAGAAACCTACCATTACTATCTCTTTGCTTAACCATTTAACCACATATCATAAATGGTTTGGGAAGACTCACTAAAGTGAATTCAACATGCTAGAACCTTCCTTTTATATTTATGAAAAGAGGCATATTTACATATTACTATCTCTCCTCCACCAATATAAGACATGATCAAATTTAAATGAAACAAATAGGAAAAACCTTATCTACCTTGCGTTTTTATAGCTCCCCGACAATGATTCCAAAATGTTGGGCTATTTTAATGTCACTATAAAAACCTTCACAAGTCAATTTGATATGTAATCTCATGAGTTGTAAACACCATATGTGCAGGAAACATAAAAACTATCTATTTCTTAAAAAAACTAAAATAATTATCTTCTAATATGATTTGAAGAATAACTCAAACTCATTTCTAATACTGAAGATATAAAGCAAACTATGAAAATCAAAACAAATGGGCACAAATCTAAGATGTTTCTAGCTATTCTTTTATCCCAGATCCCCTGGCTTGGCTCTGGAACACAACCCTTCATTGCTTCAAAGGAACATTCATGTACTCATTTGTAGGCTATATTTGAAGAAGAAGATATTCTAGTTATGCTTCTTCTTCCTGAAGCCAAATAGTCAAATCAAAATTTGAGCATTTAATTAAGAGTCTAGATGTTGGAATGAAATTTAGATTAAGACTATCTTTGGAGATCTACTAGTTTTTCTCAAGTAGTGGTCCTAATACAAACCTTCTTGATTGAACTCAATGTAAAGAACATAATCCAAATATGACTCGCAATCCAAATATATTCCAAACTTTGGATATATACTAAACTAGAATCATCATGTATTATAGGGAAACTATGTAAAATTTATTTAAATCTTGACTATCACAATGAGAGTTGCAATATGTGTGCATATCATTAATCAAACTTGAATTTAACCATAAGTAGGGTCAAATTTTATATATATATGCAAACAAAGAAAAATGTATTTTACGGGAATGGAAAACATACTTGTGTATTGCTTGATCATATTTAAAAATTATAAGGTAAGGGTATAAAATTAGTCCTTAGAACGAAGATCGTCTTCTGACAAACTGAGTTTAAAGGAAAAATGATTGCTTATAAACTCAATAAAAATTGCATCAGACCAAGGGAGTTAGACTATGATGGGAAAAAATGAGATTATCAATATCGATATCTCAATACAATTCTCAAAAATTTCCAAAGCATATAACTTACCCTAGTGCCAAAGTATAAATGAAATCTTGAAGAAAATACAGAGTGATATGATACAATCATACAATCATTAACATGAAGCAAATTAGGGTTGAATCTAAAATAAAATAATAATCTTTATCCACACAATGTTACTCTATATATAATATGCACAATGATATTTATAATGATTATCAATACAACAATCATGAAATCATTTTAGAGAATGATGTATATGTAGAAAAGTAATATAGAATATATGCACATAAATGGAAATGATACATTACAAATCAGGAATGCAACTATGAGGGGCCCTCCCACAAGTAGTGTTAAATTATGAAAATACAGTCAAATTACGCTTTGAAAAGCACATTGGATGGAGATTATGATTTCATTGAATTCCTCTTTTCGAGAGAACAAAACTCTACCTAAATATCACTCAAATCGGATAAGGGGAAGTGTACTTATGAAGGAAAGCCCACACGTGCACATTTGGACAAGGTTGCCCCAAAAGAAAATTGGTCACCCATGGAAGCCTATAAATAAAAGTGAACTCAAGCTCATTTGTACATCACCAAGAATCTTCTTCTTCTATTCTGCATTGATTTTCTTGGGCAAGTCTGAGGCAGGGACGACAACAAAAGTTTGCAAAAGTATGAAATTACAAGGTCTGAGGCTCGCATCTGTTGTAGGGTTTTTCAATTACAATAGCAAGCACATCATAGGGAAAATTTGACCATAATTTTTGGCTTACATGAATCAAGGGAGTGACTGAAAGCCTTCATTCACTCGCACAACTGCTCCTGCATGCAATTGGGAAGTTTGACTAAGATTTGATCAAAGACCAATGTTGACCATAGATAGGAAAAGTTGTCTTTGATATATTTTGATGGTGGAAAATTATTTTTGACTGTTATTGGGTTGTTTTTTTGATGATATTGTATTGGGCTCATTGTACTGTCTTTTGAACGTTTTATGACAATTTAATAGAAGAAAAATTTCAAAGGGTTTTCCCCCTTGTGTAGTTTTTGCCTGGTCTTTGACCAAACCTGGTGCCTCTTTCGATGTGTTGATTATCTCCTTTTTCATTTGATTTATTGTTCTATCTTCAATTACTGATGATGAAGGGAAATACTATTTGTAATTGGAAGGATTGCTAATTTAAGTATTGAATTGGGCTAAAGTAATTGATACAACATAGAACAATTTGAAAATTTAACATGGCATTAGAGCCAAGGTGAAGGACAAGCCCAAAAGGAGACAAGAATTGAAGCAATCATCTTTGGAAAGTTGAAAGAGCCAATTTAGCCAAGTCTAGATGACTTCCTTCCTCAAAGAAAATGAGAATTTGGGTGACTCATTCAATTTTACTGCATAGAAAGTCGGGTTGGAGATCATAGATGATAACAATGATTTTTTGGACTACATTCAAGGAAAAGTACTTGAGCCTCTAGAGAATGCTTCTACTATTTCCAAGAACAAGCACAAGAAAGGTGAGTTATAATTAAATCAAATCATAGTTGATGGTTTACAAGATAATTTACTTGCATATGTTGGAAACTTGAGAAGGTATAAGGACATTGATGATAAGGTAGTTGGCATGTATGAAGTCAACAATTTGAATGAAATCATCTCCTTGAAAGGTCAACTAAAAGACATAAATATGAACAAAGTAGAGTATGTGGAATCCTACATAATGAGGATATCTCATATTATAGATCAATTGCAAGAGTTGGGGAATATATGTCTGACAAGGAATTGGTGATTGTAACTCTAAGAAGTCTCCCTCTTATTTGGGAAACCTTCATTACTACTATAAGCAACAACAATTTCCTCCTATCATTTGATGAATTTGGTGGAAATCTCACTCAAGAATAATCAAGGATGATATCAAGAGGAAGGATTCAAAAGCATGAACAAGGAGAGCCCACTGCATTCATCACTCATGACAAGAAGAAGAAGAAAGGAAAAGGAGGTCCATCAAATTCAAGAAAGCCTCCTCCTTGAAATCCAAATAGAAGGAAGGAATTTTTGCACATCGAATGCTACAATTGTTATAAGAAAGGCCACTATGCTTGAGATTTCCTCGAGAAGAATAATGGACCCTGCTACAATACTAAAAGCAACAACAACAGGTTCAATGATCAAGGAAGGAGATATGACCAAAGGAATGATCACAATGGAAGAGATAAAAGAAGAAGAAGAGATGCTCCAAGTGATAATGAAGAAGATCATCATCCACAAAAGAAGTCAAAATTATCAAGGTATGAACACAATGTTTTGAATCAATTTGGATATATTCTTATTTTTTCTATTACTAGTTCATCTCCTTCAGATTTGTGGGATAGTTGGTTGGTTGATAGTGGGGCCACTCATCACTTCTCTGATTATAAGGAAGTTCTCTCTAATTTGGTAGAGAGGGAGTCAAATTTTAAAATTATCCTTGGAGACAACTCCACTCATCCTGTTAAAGGTTTTGGGTCCACAAAATTTCATTTGAATTTGGGAGAATCTATTTTGCTCCATGATGTGATGTATGTGTCAGGATTGAAGAAACATTTGGTATCAATATCCACTTTGGAAGACAAAGGGATGAGGGTTGCCTTCATCAAGGGATAATTGCTTACTTGTCTTGTTGGATCACGTATGAGAGATGCATTCACATTGGGATGAAGATATGAAGGACTCTACAGGGGTGCTGGAAGACTGCTTCTAGCATTTTTCCATGATGCTAATCATTTAAGTGAGCTATGGCATCGAATATTGGCCCATCTACATTATGATGCTCTTCTGAAATTGGAGAAATGGTTCTCAGGGATTCCAAGGGTTCAAGCCCATCATGATGGAGTATGTCTAGGTTATGCCAGTTGAAAGAAGACAAGGGGACCATTCCCCTCCAGCGAGAACAAGAAAAATGACATCCTCAATCTCATCCATTTTGGCATATGTGGTATGATGATCATGCATTCTATTAGTGGCCATCTCTACTACGTCACATTCATTAATGAATTCTCAAGAAATTCATGGATATATTATTTGAAGCATAAGGATGAAGCCTTTGAAATGTTCAATGAGTTCAAAATTTTGATTGAAAATCAAACACAAAAGAAAATCAAATATTTAGGTCCGATAATGGTGGAGAGTACACATCAAAGGATTTCATTGATTTTTGCAAGAGTATCGAGAAAGAGACAATTGTGCCCTATACTCCCAAATAAAATGGAGTGGTTGCAAGAAAGAATAGGTCCATTATGGAAGCCGCTTGTGCCATGCTCCTTGATAAAAAGTTTCCGAAGTTCCTCTGGGGAGAAGCAACAAATGTTGTTGTATATGTTCAAAATAGGGTATATCATCAAGAATTCGACAACAAGACCCCTGAATAAGTGTTCAAAGGTTTGAAGCCCGATGGTGGTCATCTTTGTTTATTTGGATGCCCTATATACTTTCATATTCTGAAGGACAAGAGGAACAAGTTGGAAGCCACAGGAAGAAAAGGTACGTTTGTTGGATATTGTGAAAATTCTAAAGCATTTGGAATATATATTCCTGGTCAAAGGAAGGTTGAAATTAGCAGGGATGTTACATTCGATAAGATGTCACCCTTAGAAAAGCAAGGGACCTTCCTCCACCTCCTCCTCCTAAGGAGAATAATGATATGGATATTTTAGATGGTCCTTCCATGCTTAAATCTGAGACATATATTGTTGATGATACCATGGTGCACATGGATCCCCTAGATCCTCCTCCATGTGATCCTCCCACCAAGAAGAGGCCACTTTGGCTTTAAGACACATTACAGGATGATGAGAGTTTAGCTCCCATTTGGATATCGTTTAGAGAAAGGAATAATCCATACAGGTACTAGGGATATGTTGCAACCATGAGCACTATGATTCAAACTGAACCTCCCACATTCGAAGAAGTCATGAAGGAACAAGTTTGGAAAGATTCTATGGCTAAAGAATATGAATCAATCATGAAGAATGACATATGGGATGTTGTTCCAAAACCATAGGGGAAATCCGTGGTGACTTCAAAGTGGCTATTCAATATAAGGCATGGAGTTGATGGTAGCATTGAAAAATATAAGGAAAGGTTTATGGCTCTAGGTTTCTCCTAGAAAGAGGGAGAATATTGTGATGATATATTTTCACCTGTGGCTCAATATACAATCATTCATCTGATAGTTTCCCTTGCCACAAGTCAAGGATGGACCCTTCATTGGATGGATGTGAAGACTGCATTCCTCCATGACATGTTACAAGAAGAAGTGTATGTTGAAAAACCACATGGATTTGAAGTAGATGATCAAAAGACACATGTTTGTAGGTTGAAGAAGGCATTGTATGTGTTAGTGTTGGTATCTTCATCCCTCCGTCAGAGATGAAATTCTCTTGTTGCATTGCATATTAGGTGTCTCGCTCAGTCAGTTGCATTCCATTAGGAGCATGGATCATCTGATAGTAGTGGCTTGTTGTACATTTTCCCTCATGTTGTTTACCTGTTGGCCCATTCCCATTCATCAAAATCATCTGCAACCACTTTTTGTCTTTAAATTTGCAAGAGTCATTTCTAGGGTTTCAGTTTCATTAGGTCTAGGGTTTCATCAAAAAGGTCTTCAAAATGTCTAATAACAGTCAGCAGGCACATGAGGAGGTTGAATAAAGTTCTAGTACCAATAAATTTCATAATCAATTGCTGAGAAATGTAAAAACATAGTATTTTAGGTTTTTGTTGTATAAATTCATGTAATTTCTGTTCTCTTGTGTGTAAATCACTTCACTGGCAATCCTGGTCACCTTGTCAAGCTTCAGCAGTCCCATCCCCTGTAAGGCAAACAAAAAATCAAGTCATTCAATTCATCAAAGGCACAGATAAAGTAAACTGCCCAAAAAACAGAGTTGAAAAAGTAAGTCACATTGCAAACATTATAAAAGTGGGTTTTATGAATGAAAAATCAAAAGCTCTTGTATATAAATTATTTTTCACAATTCAAAAAGCTCATTGGTATTCAAAGAAGAAAGATTGAGCAAAGTGAAGGCTGTGTTGAGCAAAAGAAGCAAGCTTAGAGTAAAACTGTGTGAGTTTGTGGGTGCGGTGCAATGGGTGAGAGGCGCGGCGCATACAACTGGCGCGGCGCATTGGGCCAGCCTCCATAGTGTAAAAAAGACACTGGCGCGGTGCATACAAGAGGCACGACGCGTTGGGTTTCTGGCGTGGCGCATACAAGAGGCACGACACCTTGGGTTTCTGGCTCGGCGCATAGAGCTGCCAAGCCCGATTTCATCCTAAACTCCCTCAAATTTCCAAAGTTGCTCAATCTTATGGTGTGCAAGTAAGTCAAGCCCTTTTTGTTGATAGTGAAAGAGTTTTTCTTAAAAATTTATGTTGGTTTAGTGTGAAAAAAAAAACTCAAACCCTACCTCTTTGCAATTTCTCAAAAAACAATTGCCTACGGTTTGCATCTGTGATTTTGCTGCCAAGTCCACTCCACCACTCCCTTCCTCTTTGACTCCTCCATTTATTTTCCAGTTCATCCACTCATTCCCTAACTCCCATATTCCTTAAAAAATCATTCACCCCTATCCCCAATTCCCATTTTCCCAAATCCAAGCTACAAAGTCCCCAAACCCTAATTTCTGTCCCTAAGCTTACATACTATTCCCTAATCCCCTATTTCCCCAAAAAAAAAAACCTGTCATAACATTCCCAAAACCCCTCATACCCTGTTCCTCCACAGTCCCTCATACATTCTTACCCTTGGTGGATGAAAACTAAAAACACCATAAAAATCTTCATACTCATCAAGAAAACTCTCACACTAGCAAACATGGAGTCTGATCCTTCTTATGACCGAGATGAAGAGACACACAGTGACTCTCCTACAGAAATACATGCACCATGGAGACCTCACAAGGGTGGCAAACATATACGAGAGGAGCCTACTTCACTTGCCGAGCTGTAGGCCTTCCCTCTTGCTATCACATTCTTCCAACACCAAATCTGTTATCAGTTCTGTGAGATGGTTTGCTAGAGTCTAGTATCATCATGAGTTGGCCTGGTTGTTTGTGCTTCATCTACATAATGGCCAAACCACTCTAGCTAGTGTGACATTCACCTTAACACCAGAGTGTAATTCTCTAGCAACCGACATTCCTAATATCAGAGAACAGTGGAATAAAAGATAGCAAATTGACAGGGAACATTATGAGCCATACATCAAGCTCGGTTATTTGAGACAACTCAATAGAGTTTTTCCCTTTCGATACGTGAGAGACTCATATGCTCCCTTAATGAAACTCATAATGAAGTATTTCAACTGTGAGGGCCGGTTTTCTCACCTTTATGCCTATCATATCAGATTGTTGATGCACTTTACCAAGGTGAGAATGATGAATCTACCCTACTTCATGTGCCGAAATATTGAGAAGATGACCACCCTAGTACAACAAAAGACTCCCCAACAGCAGTTTAACAATATATATCATTTTGCACTCATCAAAATTGTGGTCATGCATCAGCTTGGTTTGCAGGGCATCTCATGGGAGGATTTCATTTCTCATGAGTTCTTCACAGCTCCTCAAGGACCTCCAGAGGCTTTTCATGAGACAAGTGGACCTTCACATTAGCAGGAGGGTCATGAGACACAGATCGCTAGTGTGCCGGTGTTTGTCACCTATCAAAAGGGCACTAGACGGTTGTTTGCAGTAGCAAAGTGAGTATTATCTCCACCTGGGGTGGAAGGGGTCTCGCTTCCTTCATCAGCACAACAGATTCAGGACAAGGGCATGAGGCCATTAAATGATGAGGGGCCTTCAGGTGAGCAGGAGACTGATTTCATTCTCGTTCAGGATGATGACACTGATTTGGGCCCACAAAGCTCAAAGCTCAAGGAGGTCATCCAAGAGCAACAGGCAGACATCAATGCTTTGTCCCTCAACTTAGAAAGAGCTAGGTGGATAATAAAGTACCTGGAGCAAATAAACAAGCAGCTAGAGGACCAACAAACCATTATGGAGTTGCAAAACATACGAGAAAACCACCAAGCTGCCAAGAAGAGGAAAGTGAAGCTCACATCTCTTGAGCAAGAAATCAATGCCGATCGAGAACATGGCTTGAGAGAGTGAACATCCACTTAGAAAGGTTGCTAGAGAAGGCTAATATGGAGAAAACAATGTTGAGGCATATGGCCTACCATTACACGGCAAGAAGTAAAAGTTGCAAGGCAAGAATCAGAAGCTTGAAAGCAAAGTTGAAGAAGGCATCAAGGCGGCGTAAGGAGAAAGATAGAATTTAGATATTGGCTAAAGTTTCCTTGGCCCAACACAGCACTTGATGGAGAACACTCAACCCAAATTTCAAAAAATTTGGGCCAAAACACAGAATTTTCTACCCAATGCACCACGCTACCTGGCGCTTGCTTTTGATGGAGGCCTCAAAATGAGGAAAACTCAGCATTTTTTTATTTTTCTTGGAAAAATATGCATGCGTACCAATGGCCAAGAAATTTTGACAGGTTTTGAGCCCCCGAAAAGGTCAAAAACACCCTAAAAATGACCTTTTTGCCTCTATTTTGACACACAGGAAGTAGTGTTGGGAAAACTCATTTTTGGAGGGGAAAATGGAGGCCAAATTTAAAACTTCCACATGTTCTGGAAAGTAGATAGGTAGATATTTCCAACAAGCACACTTGGAGTAGATTTGGACATCGAGAAGTCCTCCAAAAGTGGCTGCAAACAGGCGCTACAAGGAAATCAACGCGGTGCATTGGGGAAATTTTGCTCAGTTTGACCAAGTATACTCTGTTTTTCACCTAGTTTCTTGACAGTTTTACTTTTCTCCTTCTTAATGTCAAACTTATGATGTAATTTAATGTAAATTGATGGATCTTGATGTAATTATTTCAAATTTTCACTCATGGAGGTAGATTCATATATCAAAAAGTAGTTTGCAACTGAATGAATCAGTTCCCTAATTTCTAGAGGCAAGCTGTTCCACTGCCTAATTTTTGGTTCTCAGTTTAGAATTAGTTGGAACAACTCCTAAAATTATGAGCTTGACCCCTAGAGGCTAGAATGATTTATGGTTTGTCTATATCTTGTAATTTTTCAGTCATTAGCATGGTTGGACTTTTGTGAAAGCTGGGAGCTTCATTGTATACTCATATCGGCAGTTTTGGCTAAGGAATAGACCAGGGTTTGCAGCACTCTTTGGGATTCATGTGGCATCTTGCTTTGGTATTGTGCTTTCTTCTATAATTGTGAGTTCACTTATGTTTTATGTATGTCATTATCTATCTTGTTTCTTCTTAACTAAAACAAACAAGGAAATAGGTAGAATCCATTGAAATTGCAGTGCTCTACCTAGGGTTTGCTTAGTTCTTGATGTTTTCAGCTGTTTGAAGAGGATCCCTGAGGTTTTCTTTCCCTCTTCAACTCCTCACCCATCAATCTCTCCATTTAATTCAATTTTAAGTGCCAAATTAGTTGCCTACCTTGCCCCATAGAGATCTCTGCAAAACTGAGCCTCATTCCCCAGACCCAAACTTGCCTTTCCCTCTGAGCCAACAAAAACATCATTAAATTCAACCAAACTCTTTTGCAGACATACCTAGCCTAAAATTAGTCATCATATCAGTCATCTCAAGCCCTTATTGATCATATTTTTGCTGAGATTGACAAGGGAGAGCCCTCTCCCAACCTGGTAGGGCTAGCTACCAGGTTAAGCTTGGTTTGATGTTACCCTAGATCCTACCTTTTTCAGCCCGAGGTAGACTTAGACCCTAACAATATTGTTTGAAGAAAGCCACCAAAGCATGGTACACCCACATGGAAAATTATTTGGTGAAGCTAAGATTCACAAGAAGCAATGCTAAATTCTACTTCAAGGTAGTCCAAGGTATGCCATTGATTTTGGTTTTATATGTTGAAAATCTATTATTAAAAGGTAGTGAAACCCTGATGATTGAGTGTAAGAGGGAGCTAGCCTCTGAATTTGAGATAAAGGACCTTGGACTCATGCATTAATTTTTAGGCCTTGAAGTGTGGCAAAGGCCCGATGAGATTTTCCTTTCACAAGGAAAATATGGTGAAGATGTTGGAAAGATTTGGAATGAAAAAATGTGAGTCACTACCCACACTGATGGAAATGAACTTCAAGAAGCTATGTGGAGAAGTTGTAGGACCCAATTTGAAAAATCCATCCGAGTATAGATAGTTGATTGGGGATCTAATGTTCCTAGTGAAAACTCGTCCGGTCATATGCTATGCAGTGAATATGTTGAGTCAATTCATGATTGAGCCTCTACATGCACACTAGATCACTACTAAACACATTTTGAGATATTTGCATGGGATAATCACACTTGGTCTGAGATATTCCGTCGGAGATGTTCAACTTCATGGATAAACCGATGTTGACAGGGAAAGAAACGTTGTCGATAAGAAGAGTACGTTTGGATGTTGTTTAAGCCTTGGATATGCCATGAAATCTTGGATGAGTATGAATCAAAAGTTCATAGCATTATGTACCATTGAAGCAGAGTATATTGCCACTAGCATGGCTAGCAGCGAAGCAGTTTGGTTGAGGAATCTCTTTGGAGAGCTATTTGAGAAGGTACTAGATACTACAGTGATATATTACAACAAAAAATGTGGGATCATATGGTAGAGAATCCTGCATCTCATGAAAAATCCAATAACATAGAGATTCTATATCACTTCATTCGAGACACAGTGTAGAGAGGAGACTTCAGACTCCATCATATATCGATAGATGAGCAGATTGCAAATATTCTCACCATGGTTGCCGAAATGAAAGTTCTTGGTCTTCATAGAGAAGCTTGGACTAATGGATGTGACCCCTCTTAATAAGGGGCATCAGTGATTGAGGACACTGAGCCAACTGTTCCCCCCTATTTGAGATCCCAGGGTGTGGAATTGAGATAGAGGTCTCCTGGGGTTGAGGGATCTCCAGACAATAGGGTATCACCCCTATCTGTTACTCATAGGGTTGGAAATGTTGTTGCCTTACCTTAGTATTTGTAGAGTATACCTCAATTGACATCTTACCCACAAGTCGAGCTTGTTGGGATTGTCCCTCCCCGTCTGGCCAATGGGTTGAGGATGCTTGGTGGAATGTGATCCTTACCTTTTGGTAAGTTAGGTATCTCACCCAAGCTCAGATTATGATGCAAGTTATCTACCACATGAATCTTGAGGGCTATTACTAGGAAGATAGGTAGGAAATGGGATGGGTTGATATGTGCTCCCCTGCATCATCTATTGCTTGATACGGGGTTAGAGATATTTATCTCCCCCATGAGATTCTGAGTTGAGATGTATCCCTTGATGTGGTTTTAGATTGAGAGATGTTCTCCAATGATGTAGAGGGCGGTAGCGTTAGCACCCCGATGATTCTTCTTCTTTAGATTCGAGAATGTTTCAAAATATAGAGTTAATTAGAGATGGGACATGATATAATGACAAGGTTGATGATCGATGGTCAAATATTAACACGTGGAATTCTCCCTAGTTGAGAGGGAGTGTTAAATTATGAAACTATGGTTAAATTCTACTTTGAACAACTCATTTTATGGATATAATTATTTCATTAAATTCCTCTTTTCGAGAGGACCAAAATCGACATAAATATCACTCAAATAGGATAAGGGGAAGTGTACTTCTGAAGGAAAACCTACACATGCACATTTGGACAAGGTCGACTTGAAAGCAAATTGGTAACCCATGGAAGCCTATAAATACAAGTGACCTCAAGATAATTTGGACATCATCAAGCATCTTCTTCTTCTATTCTTCATTGATTGGCTCGCACATGCCTTGAGGTAGGGACGAAAATAAAAGTTCGTAAAAGTATGAAAACTACAGGGTCCAAGACTTGCATCTGTTTTAGGGTTTTTGAATTGTAATGGTAGGAACGTCATAGAGAAAAATTGACCAAAATAACTAGCTTGTAGGCATCAAGGGAGGAAATGAAAGTCTTCATTTTCTCACACAACTTCTCTTGCATGCGACCAGGAAGTTTGACTCAAATTTGACCGAAGACCAAAGTTGACCGCAGTTGACTGCAGACAGGAAAAATTGTCTTTGATATATTATGATGCCGTAAAATTATTTATGAATGTTATTGGGTTGTTTCGCTGATGATATTTTATTGGGCTCATTGTACTCTCTGCTGAATATTTTATGAGAATTTAATAGAAGAAGAATTTCAAAGGGATTTCCCCCTTTTGGGGTTTTTCCCTGGTCTTTGACCAAACCTAGTCTCTCTTGTTGATGTATTGATTTCCTCCTTTGTCATTGCATTTATTGTTCTATCTTAAATTACTATTGATGAATGGAAATACTAATTGTAATTGGAAAGATTTCTAATTGACGTATTGAATTGGGCTAAGGTAATTGATGCAACATAGAACAATCTGAAAATTTAACAAGTAGTGCCTAAGTATATTACTATCAAGAAATGTGAGAAATCAAAACACAATCATGGATTTAACTAGTATTCTATTGATCACAACTGTATTACAATAGGCTTTATAGTGCATGGCTTATGCAAAGTCTAAGAGACAAGATCAAAATCATAGTATCAACTAGCTAATTTGGCATCAGAATGTCTGGCTCTATTTATAAGTATTACTTTAGATATTACATCCAAATATTGCCTACAAGAGGCAATGATACAAGATAATATATGATCCTCTATTCTAGGAATAGATGTGACAACCCTTCTTATTAATCTCGTTATTGTAAATAATGTAATGGTAATTATTGTAATTAACAGGTTGATATTTGGGACACAAATTTCAGAGCTTGGGGAGGAGGTTACTTGGCAATGGAAGGAAGTGGTTATAATACCAGTCATGGGATGATTGATGCTTCTTTAAATGGGGCTAACTTGAAATTAATTAAATGGGAGGAAAAGTGGATGAGATCCCATACCTCTCTTGGGTAAGTTCACAAGAAAAAGGGAAAAAATAATTAAATAGGTGGATTGCGTTAGTAGGAAGGGAGCAGGTTGAGAAAGAATGCCTGAGGAAGTGGCATGGGGAGCCAACATGAAAACACCCCCATGAACCACATGCATTGAAACAAAACCTCTGACCGAAGACTTGAAAGGCCATGGGTAGGATGCATGACTACGCCACCACCATATGGTTACAATGGTGGTAATGGGGAAGCTAAGAAAAGTAAAGGTGGATGGCATAAAATAATGACAAGAGGAGACTTAGGAGGAGGAAATAAGGGAGAACACATATAGAAAGGATATAAAGCGTGAGATTCAGTGCATAGAGGAGCAGGGGAAACACAAGTGAAGAAGAGGAGGAGTGAAAATACTGAAATAACACAAGAAGGAGGAGTGGAAACTTCCCAAGGAAATAGAGAGAAACATGGACAAGCTTCTTGCAGTGAACAACAACAAGGAGACTTCATCTCATATTACTAGTTTATAGTGTTCTAGTGTCCTCTAGGTTCTCAGTGTAGGGTGGAGACACTAGGGTATCAAATTATTTGGGTTGCTCAGTGGAGATAGGTGAATCTTTGGGTTCCCAATGGTGTCAAATGTGTGGGAATCTCCCTTGAGAACTCTTCCTCAAGCTCTAAAATCTAGCTCAAGGATGATTGGTTGTAAGAAAGGTTGTAGTGCAAGCCAATCTAAGGTTGGGTGGAGAGTTGAAATCCTAATCTTAGTTTCCATACTTCCTTTATAAGATAAGTGTTTACTTAAACTCTTGTACATGTGAATATTATGTAAGTGTTATCGTGATGTTAAAATTCTTATGCTGTTTCCGAGGAATGTTTATTTCTTGTGTGAATAATGTGGAATGTTAATTTCATATGTTATTGTGAAGGGAAGGTTTATTTCCTATAGAAATAATGAGAAATGTTGATTTATGTGTGATTTTTTTGAAGAATGGTTAAGTTTTGTGTTCTTCATGTGCGATGGCTAATTTCTATGTTTATTTATGAGCTCAAATTTTATATAATCTCCTAAGTATAAGAGTTGGGCGAACCCCTATTATTGGGTTAATCTCATACATTAAAATAATGTGTAACGGTAAGCCTTGTGCTATGGGATTGTTTGAGGGAAGCATGCATTCTCTCTTAATTATGAATTTATATTTGGTTGAGTCGAGGGAGCCTTGATATATATATATAATATATATATATATATATATATATATATAAATAATATATATATAATATATATATATATATATATATATATATATATATCAAGAAAGATAGTTTTTATATGTTTATATCTATGTATGGGTGAGACCAAGTGCTCTTTAAGCAAAGGAGAGATAGTGTTTATATAAAATGCAAGCTCAGGAGAGACAACCCTATTGACTATATGTTGTAGGTTACATATATATCTATACATGTTCTAGTATGCGAGCACCCAATCTTAGGAGGGATAGATCCTCTATAGATATATAGAAAAGTATAGGAGGAAGTCACATAGAGAAAAGTAGCTACGTTTCGAAGGGCACTTTTCCAGAATAAACACACACACACACACATAATACACCAACGCTTGGCTAATGGTCTATTTTACATGTCGAGATGGAGTTGTGGATTGGAAGTTGATGGAGATGAATTCTTGTCTCAAGACCTTAGGAGATTTCACAAGTGTGCACTATGAGCTTTGGGAGAGAGACAGGGGTAGAGATGGAAGACAAGTATGGAAAGTAACGACAAGGTTTCCATATCAAGCCTTGAGTGCTGATAAAACCTTAAAAGCACCAATTATTTTATAATGGGAAAATTTTATTTTTCGCAAGGGCCAGACCTTGGTGGTACACATGTCACGTAGCATTTCAATGTGGATTAGTGGTGATGTGTTATCAAGAAGGACTACTACATGGCATGTTCAATTGGAATTTTTGGTGGGGAAAATGGCCCTAAAATGAGTGACATGTGGCACTTTCAGAGGAGGCTAGGTGGACGAGATGAAATCATCTCAGTGTCTCGACGGGAGTGAACGATGTGCACTAGAAAGCTGGGAGAGATTTAAATCCTGAGACAAATATATTCCCATCAGTTCACAAGTGGAAAAGTCTCTCTCACCTTGGGAGTTTTGTAATGGACCTTGTAATGTTTCGAGGGAACATGCTAAGGAGCAAGGGACGAGATAGGAAATCCTCTCATCGATAACAAGGAAGGATTTCCAGCTCACCTCAAAGTTTCTATAATGAACCCTAAATTTGTTAAGGATTTGGGTTGAGGGCTGAGATTTATTATAATAATATTTTGATGAATTGCAAGGTTCCAGGAGGGGCATAACGTTAACATAGGGACCCCCATTCCTCTCCGTAATTTGTGGGGGTAACCCCCCTCATTCTATCGATTTGGTTTGGATGAAGGTCATCCATTTGATCTCAGACATGGAACCACAAGAAAAGCCACAACTAAGGGAACCCCCTCCCCCGTGATGTCAACAAGGGGGGGGGTTCCTCATTTAATCTAACCCATTGATCTATGTGCTGGATGAAGGTCGTTGATTGGCCAAGGGGGGGCATGATACACACACACACACAGATATATATATATATATATATATATAATATATATATATATATATATATATATATATATATATATATATATAATATATATATATATATATTATATATGCCACATAAGCATGCCACAGTGGCACCGTATAGGCAATATTATGACATGGACCAATTAGGAGGTTGAATGGCATAATGAGGATTGCCACATGGGCACAACGTGGGGGCCACATGGGAGCCATGTGGTAGAGCTCGATGATGTGGCAAGAGGTTATAGGATGAAACTTTAAATGTAAATAACTTTTGATCTACGTGTCAGATTGAGGAAAACTTTATATCCCTAGAAAGATCTTGATGAGCTAGAAACACTAGTAATGTTTTTTTAAGTTCTGAGAATTTTTAAAACTAATGAAATTTTAAAACCCCCTTTTCATAATAGGACTTTGGAAGTTGGGTCAAGGATAGTAAAGTATTTTTCCACCCTTAGTAAGGGCTATAGTGTGGATGGGGTTGTTATAGAGTGGTATCAGAGCAAATATTCAACTCTAGGCCTTTGGGATGAACGATTGAGCTTTGTTAACAAGTAATATTGGAGCATAAGATTCAACACTAGACCTTTGGAGATGAGTGGAACTTTAGCACTAAGTGTAATAAATAAATGTGAATGTGGTTGTGTTCTTATTTTAACATTTGATTGTGGATTGTATGTTGACTGCAATTATGTTTGAATTATTTTACTAGAGGCATTGAATTAGCATGGGTTTTCTTGCCTGAACTTTGAAGGTCAGGGCAATTTATTGTTGTGACCTTGGATGCTTGTCATTTCTTTAATTGTTGCAAGATTTCCTGCATGGCTATGTGCTAATTTTAGACCCTGTTTTGCAACATATCCATAATGATATTATAATTATGAAACTAAAAATATGATAAATTCTAATGTGTTAAATTTCTTCCTAATTGACTTTTAAGATTGCAGATGCATGGTTCCTAGCCTTGGTAAAGAGATTGATTTCAATGAAGGATGATGGTCTTCGTAAAAGGGTTTATTTCTAAATCTTGTAATGACATGATTATAAACATGATAATGTTATATGTATTCTTAGTTTTGGGACTTACAATTGACATGAAACTTTAGATGTCTAAAAACAGTTGCAGGTAAACATGTTTGATGTGAGCATGGCAAGATAACAACTCAGTTTTATGTACTTGTAATAATTCAACTTGTCTTGCATACAAGGATTGATGCAACACACATGGAAAATCTAAGACGTGGAAAACTATCATGCTAACAGGGCTGAAAAGAGGCCTCCTAAGGTTGAAAAATGAGAAAGGCTGGTGGGATAGATGGTTGGAAAAGACCATCGCTCCTGAGTGTGACAACAAACATGAATAAGGGATTACCAACGCGTAGGAAATTGATTGTGTGAATACCAATATCAGAAAGTAGTAGATGAAAGCACTGACACTTACAACAAAGTGGGAAAGTAGAAGGGAGGATTTCAGACAAAATAATTCCTCTAGCTTCTTTGGAAATGACCATTGAAATTCTATGCATAGATGTAGAGAGTTCTCTAAACTATAACTTCATTAACATATGTGATTATGTATGTGTATATTCATGAACATGGTAATGGCTAAATGAGTGTGTAAAAAAATGGCATTGAAATTGACAAGTTCTTTGTTGGAAATAATACTGAGAGGGGGGGGGGGGAATCAGTATTATCACATTAATAAAACTTTTCATTTCCATAACTAGATTCATATATGCTGCTTCCACAACTTCTTATGATTAAGTTAATTGATCTTCAATGAGTGCATTAGAACATTATCAACCATATTATCAGTTAACAGATGCAGTAACATAGAATAGATCATCACACATAAGGCACACACATGAACACCATGATATAAGGTGGAAACCCAATGCGGGAGAAACCACCTGCTGCAAGTCATCTCAATCTTCTTCTTAATAAGAAAATCCTTTTACAATATTTGTACTGGTGCAGCCTTATACCAGTACGGGAGCTACAACCCCCTTTGCTCTTGTACTAGCTGATCCATTTACTAGTACGCAAGCTACTACCTGCTACAATGCTCTTGTACTAGCTAATCCATTTACTAGTACACAGGCTACTACCTGCTACAATGTTCCAAAGATTTCCTTTAGCTCTTGTACTAGCTAATCCATTTACTAGTACGCAGGCTACTACCTGCTACAATACTCCAAATATTTCCTTTAGCTCTTGTACTAGCTTAGATGCTAGTACGTAGGTGCTGTCCTACAATCTTCTCTCCTCCAGGTACCACGTTTCATCAATTTTCACACTGGATACACTGAAGCACAACACATAATCTGAAAAGGCCACATTTCATCCAATTTTCATACTGGACCCAATAACCACATTGAAGCTCATAATCAAACAACCTTCTGAATTACCCAAGCACTAGATCAATATATATACAAGTGAGTCATCAACCAGATCTAGTCAATCAGATCACATAAAGATGAGCTATTAAGAACCTGATCCATTCATCCATCAATATTTAATCAATCAGCTCTCAGACTGCTGTTACCAGAACATGATATCAGACATCAGATATTACTTCAAAACCTAGATCACAGTAATGATAGACATGTACAGCTAAATAGATCTCAAGAGAGGTACGCAGCTTCACCCATATAACAGCTGCGTATAAGTACGCACTGTATCCAACTTCATCCCTGCGTACGTGCGCACTGTGTCTCACAGTCTTCTTGCGTACGTGCACTCTGCGTCCAATGAGCTGCCTGCGCCCCTCCGCATCTTCAGCGCTTCTGGTCCTGCGTATCTGCGCACCTGCAATGCTTCTGTGCCTGCGTATCTCCGCACTTTTCTTTCACTGGACCTGCGTACCTCTGGGTATAGATAATTTCGAGACTTTAAGAACAACCCAGACAGTCAGATCTACAGATCTGAACATGCGCTGAAGAGATCTCAATCCATCAGTAGATTTGCCTTATTTAGATCTAGACATCTCTCATAACCCCTCACTGGAACTTCAGATCTAGCTTCTTAAGATATTCAACCCAAAACCCATGCTTAAGACAAATGATCTCCTTTGCTTTATATAGGCAAGCTCTTCCTCAAATCAAGGATCATGGGGCTCAATAATAATAATAAAATAAACAATACCCCAAGCCAAAACCATGATAACACAATACCGTCGGCTAAATACCATGAGAAGACCCCATGTGTGGGCGCTTGACTGCCTTGAAGTGTGTGCACTGGGGGTACGCACCCAATGAATGGGTATCCTGCGGGTATGTACGCACTTTATATAAGACATGCCTGCGTGTACGCACCTTTTGAATGATGTGCCTGTGTACTCCTTATTTTCTTCAATATTTGAGAGTTGTTCATCAATGTTTGCTATTGACCTGTTGTACAGTGATCCATCACCTGTATGGGTTGCCATCAAGGACAACACTTTCGCCATAATGCCAACAATCTCCCCCTTTGGACTTGATGGAAAAGCTTACTTGTGAACTGTCATCTGATCCCTTTTTGCTGTCTGGTAACCCATGCATTCTACCACATCTGATATATCTTCTGAATGTATACAAGTGAGATGATCTTCTATGAGAGGGTTGCCATCAAGTACAACACATGCATCATAATGCCAATAATCTCCCCCTTTGGACTTGATGGCAACAACACTGACTCATTCTCCCCCTTTGACATCAAGGGCAAAGGGTTATGCTCCCCCTAAGAACATGCTCTCCGTGACTATAAACTAGATCTGTTGAAGTCTCTAAATGAACTCCCCCTTTGTATATGCCATGGTGCTCCAATCCGATAATGCTTTTTCTGAAAGCAAGCTGAGATGTCTGCTCTGCTATATAGTGCTGCTCAAGCTTCCCCTGACAATAAGCAAGGTCTGCAAAAGGATGTTCTATATGACTCTATCATAAATGACCTTCTTATCACCAAAAAGACTTAATACATACATCCATCACCCATCATAATGGTGATACACCAAAAGTTTACATATGATAACATCATTCATCCCAGGCATAGTGGGGAAACCAACATAGGTCGTTACATGACCTGAAGAGATGACTACAATAGAGGCACACAATTACATCATGAGAAAAGACCAATCACCTAAGATAAATATCAGCAACAACACTGTATGATCTGCTTCATAGTATCTGTCAACAGCAACTAGACTAGCAGCTTGCATGAATCATCAATGTATGTCCTCATCAACTCATCCTTTTGTATAGAATCATTCTATCATATGTGAGAAATGCCATAGCCATGCATGGACCAAGTATCATCAATAGGGAAGATCTGTATCAATCAACATATGCAATAAACAACCTATCATCATATAGGTAATGCATCTTTGAATAATCATCCATGTATCCATCCAACAGTCCTCATCCATATATGTGCCAAGAACAATCCTGCAATATATGATCTTTATGCATATGGTGATAACAACATGTGAGAGACTCATCATCAAGAGAATTCAAGAAATGTACTTCTTCTTATCCTTACGAAGATCACCATGTAAGCACCACAAATCTGATCTAAGTATCAACTATGTAACCCCAAAAATCATTTGAACAACTCATAACCATATCACAGCAATAAGCATCATCACCAAGGACCATAATGCCAACAATGCATTAAGAACATATGCTCCCCCTGAACCTGTGTCGTCTGTCAGATCAGATCATGCATATCAATAAGAAGAGTCAGCCAATAAATGCCTTAAGACAAGGTACGTAGTTTTTCTTTATCTATTCTGCGTAGCCATGCACTTCAGCTTCTGCTCTCCTGCGTACACCCGCACAGATCCTTCCGCTGCACTGCGTACATACGCAGACAGTCTTCTACTGTGTTGCGCATAGTACGCACCCAAATACTCTATCGCGCCGCGTACTTTACTGAAGGTACGCACCCAAAGACACTATCGCGTCGCGTAATGTTTCTGTGCGTACGCACCTGAACCACCCATACTCTGCGTACCCCCGCAGTTTTCTTATTTCTGCTCTGTGTACACACGTAGTCATCCTTCGTCTATTCTGCGTACCTACGCAGCTCGCCTTCTTCTGCTCTGCGTACCCACGCACTTCTCCTTCGTCACCTCTGCGTACCTCTGATTAGGGCTGAAATACAGTTCACCAGTATGCCACAGAAAGTCAGATGCCCAGTTCTGCCAGATTCATTTCCAACTCCACTTTGCCTACTGCCTTCCTTCAAATACTCATATACGCGATTGTGCAGTATCCAAATCGCGTATATATGCAACTTCCCTTTAAGGAGTTTGCATATGAGATTCAGGACACTGAAGTTTTGTACCTTCAGCTCCCTCTGATTCTGGTATGTCTGTATGATGCGCTGTGTTACCTTTCTCTGACTGTACTTCCTTCTTCCTCCATATCTTCAAGCGTGATGATGTCATTTTCTCCTTTTGATATGGTGCCCATACTTTGTTTCTGCAT